>OX401415.1:26647109-26725107 GCA_947846245.1 Cerastoderma edule
CCTATGGCCTCGGGAAATTTTCCTCAAAGTTGGACTTATCAGCCAGGCGCTGGGTTACCTATGGTCTCGGGAAATTTTCCTCAAAGTTGGACTCATCAGCCAGGCGCCAGGTCACATATGGCCTCGGGAAATTTTCCTCAAAGTTGGTCTTATCAGCCTGAGGCCGGGTCACCTATGGCCTCGGGAAATTTTCCTCAAAGGTGGACTTATCAGCCTGAGGCCGGGTCACCTATGGCCTCGGGAAATTCTCCTTAAAGTTGGACTTATCAGCCTGAGGCCGGGTCACCTATGGCCTAGGGAAATTTTCCTCAAAAGTGGTCTTATCAGTCTGGCGTCGGGTCACCTATGGCCTCGTGAGATTTTCCTCAAAGGTGGTCTCATCAGCGTGAAGCTGGGTCACCTATGGCCTGGGGAAATTTTCCTCAAAGTTGGATTTATCAGCCTTACGACCGGTCACCTATGGCCACGGGAAATTTTCCTCAAAGTTGAAGTCATCAGCCAGGCGCTCGGTCACCTATGGCCTCGGGAAATTTTCCGCAAAGTTGGTCTCATCAGCCTGAAGCTGGGTCACCTATGGCCTCAGGAAATTATCCTTAAGTTGGACTTATCAGCCAGGCGCCGGGTCACCTATGGCCTCGGGAAATTTTCCTCAAAGTTGGTCTTATCAGCGTGAAGCTGGGTCACCTATGGCCTCAGGAAATTTTCCACAAAGTTGGACTTATCAGCCCTACGACTGGTCACCTATGGCCTCGTGAAATTTTCCTCAAAGTTGGTCTCATCAGCCTGAAGCTGGGTCACCTATGGCCTCGGGAAATTTTCCTCAAAGTTGGACTTATCAGCCTGAGGCCGGGTCACCTATGGCCTCGGGAAATCTTCCTCAAAGTTGGTCTTATCAGCGTGAAGCAGGGTCACCTATGGCCTCGGGAAATTTTCCTCAAAGTTGGACTTATCAGCCCTACGGCCGGTCACCTATGGCCTCGGGAAATTTTCATCAAAGTTGAACTCATCAGCCAGGCGCTCGGTCACCTATGGCCTCGGGAAATTTTCCTCAAAGTTGGTCTCATCAGCCTGAAGCTGGGTCACCTATGGCCTCGGGAAATTATCCTCGAGTTGGACTTATCAGCCAGGCGCCGGGTCACCTATGGAATCGGGAAACTTTCCTCAAAGTTGGTCTTATCAGCGTGAAGCTGGGTCACCTATGGCCTCGGGAAATTTTCCTCAAAGTTGGACTTGTCAGCCCTACGCCGGGTCACCTATGGCCTCGGGAAATTTTCTTCAAAGTTGGACTTATGAGCCTGAGGCCGGGTCACCTATTGCCTCGGGAAATTTTCCTCAAAGTTGAACTTATCAGCCTGAAGCCGGGTCACCTATGGCCTCGGGAATTCTTCCTCAAAGTTGGTCTTATCAGCGTGAAGCTGGGTAACCTATGGCCTCGTGAGATTTTCCTCAAAGTGTGTCTCATCAGCGTGAAGCTGTGTTACCTATGGCCTCGGGAAATTTTCCTCAAAGTTGGACTTATCAGCCCTACGACCGGTCACCTATGGCCACGGGAAATTTTCCTCAAAGTTGGACTCATCAGCCAGGCGCTCAGTCACCTATGGCCTCGGGAAATTTTCCTCAAATTTGGTCTCATCAGCCTGAAGCTGGGTCACCTATGGCCTCGGGTAATTATCCTCGAGTTGGACTTATCAGCCAGGCGCCGGGTCACCTATGGCCTCGGGATATTTTCCTCAAAGTAGGTCTTATCAGCGTGAAGCTGGGTCACCTATGGCCTCGGGAAATTTTCCTCAAAAACGGACTTATCAGCCAGGCGCCAGGTCACCTATGGCCTCGGGAAATTTTTCTAAAGGTTGGTCTTATCAGCCTAAAGCTGGGTCACCTATGGCCTCGGGAAATTTTCCTCAAATTTGGACTTATCAGCCCTACGACCGGTCACCTATGGCCACGGGAAACGTTTCTCAAAGTTGGACTTATCAGCACTACGGCCGGTCACCTATGGCCTCGGGAAATTTTCCTCAAAGTTGGACTTATCAGCCAGGCGCTGGGTCACCTATGGCCTCGGGGAGTTTTCCTTAAAGTTGGTCTTATCAGCCTGAAGCTGGGTCACCTATGGTCTCGTGGAATTTTCCTCAAATTTGGACTTATCAGCCCTACGACCGGTCACCTATGGCCACGGGAAACTTTCCTCAAAGTTGGACTTATCAGCCTGAGGCCGGGTCACATATGGCCTCGGGAAACTTTCCTCAAGGCTGGACTTATCAGCCAGGCGCCGGGTCACCTATGGCCTTGGTAAATTTTCCTGAAAGTTGGACTTATCAGCCCTACGACCGGTCACCTATGGCCTCGGGAAATCTTCCTCAAAGTTGGACTTATCAGCCAGGCGCCGGGTAACCTATGGCCTCGGGAAATGTTTCTCAAAGTTGGACTTATCAGCCCTACTACCGGTCACCTATGGCATCGGGAAATTTTGTTCAAAGTTGGACTTATCAGCCTGACGCCGGGTCACCTATGGCCTCGGGAAATTTTCCTCAAAGTTGGTCTCATCAGCCTGAAGCTTGGTCACCTATGGCCTCGGCCATAGGTGACCGGTCGTAGGGCTGATAAGTCCAACTTTGAGGAAAATTTTCCGATGCCATAGGTGACCCGGGGCCAGGCTGATAAGTCCATTTTTGAGGAAAATTGCCCGAGGCCATAGGTGACCCAGCGTCAGGCTGACAAGACCAACTATGAGGAAAATTTCCCGAGGCCATAGGTGATCCGGCGACTGGCTGATATGTCCAATTTTGAGGAAAATTTCCCGAGGCCATAGGTGACCCGGCGCCTGGCTGATCAGTCCACATTTGAGGAAAATTTCCCGAGGCCATAGGTGACCGGTCGCAGGGCTGATAATTCCAACTTTGAGGACAATTTCCCGAGGCCATATGTGACCCAGCGCCTGGCTGATAAGTCCAACTTTGAGGAAAATTTCCCGAGGCCATAGGTGACCCGGCGCCTAGCAGATAAGTCCAACTTTGAGGAAAAATTCCCGAGGCCATAGGTGACCGGTCGTAGGGCTGATAAGTCCAACTTTGAGGAAAATTTTCCGAGGTCATAGGTGACCCAGCGCCTGGCTGATAAGTCCAAATTTGAGGAAAATTTCCCGAGGCCATAGGTGACCTGGCGTAGGGCTGATAAGTCCAACTTTGTGGAAAATGTCCCGAGGCTATAGGTGACCTAGCTGATGAGACCAACTTTGAGGAAAATTTCCCGAGGCCATATGTGACCTGGCGCCTGGCTGATAAGTCCAACTTTGAGAAAAATTTCCCAAGGCCATAGGTGACCTTGTGTAGGGCTGATGAGTCCAACTTTGTGGAAAATTTCCCGAGGCCATAGGTGACCTGGCGCCTGGCTGATAAGTCCAACTTTGAGGAAAATTTCCCGTGGCCATAGCTGACCCGGCCTCAGGCTGATAAGTCCAACTCTGAGGAAAATTTCCCGAGGCCATAGGTGACCCGGCGCCTGGCTGATAAGTCCAACTTTGAGGAAACATTTCCGAGGCCATAGGTGACCTTGCGTAAGGCTGATAAGTCCAACTTTGAGGAAAATTTCCCGAGGCCATATGTAACCCAGCGCCTGTCTGATGAGACCAACTTTGCGGAAAATTTCCCGAGGCCATAGGTGACAAGGCCTCAAGCTGATAAGACCAACTTTGAGGAAAATTTCCCGAGGCCATAGGTGACCCGGCGCCAGGCACATTAGACCAGTTTTGAGGAAAATTTCCCGAGGCCATAGGTGACCCGGCACCTAGCTGATAAGTCCACTTTTGAGGAAAATTTACCCGGCGCCTGACTGATAAGTCCAACTTTGAGGAAAATTTCCCGAGGCCATAGGTGACCGGTCGCAGGGCTGATAAATCCAACTTTGAGGAAAAATTCCCGAGGCCATAGGTGACCGGTCGTAGGGCTGATAAGTCCAACTTTGAAGAAAATTTTCCGAGGTCATAGGTGACCCAGCGCCTGGCTGATAAGTCCAAATTTGAGGAAAATTTCCCGAGGCCATAGAAGACCTGGCGTGGGGCTGATAAGTCTCACATTGAGGAAAATTTCCCGAGGCCATAGGTACACCAGCGCCTGGCTGATAAGCCCAACTTTGAGGAAAAGTTCCCGAGGCCATAGGTGACCTGTCGTAGGGTTGATAGGTTCAATTTTGAGGAAAATTTCCCGAGACCATATGTGACCGGTCGTAGGGCTAATAAGTCCAACTTTGAGGAAAATTTCCCGTGGCCATAGGTGACCCGGCGCCTGGCTGATGAGACCATTTTTATGGAGACTTTCTCGAGGCCATAGGTGACACGGCGCCTGGCTGATAAGTCCAACTTTGAGGAAAATTTCCCGTGGCCATAGGTGACCCGGCGCCTGGCTGATGAGACCATTTTTAAGGAGACTTTCTCGAGGCCATAGGTGACACGGCGCCTGGCTGATAAGTCCAACTTTGAGGAAATTTCCCGAGGCCATAGGTGACCAGGCGCCTGGCTGAAAAGTCCAACTTTGAGGAAAATTTCCCGAGGCCATAGGTGACCGGTCGTAGGGCTAATAAGTCCAACTTTGAGGAAATTTTCCCATGGCCATAGGTGATCCGGCACCTGGCTGATAAGACCATTTTTAAGGAGACTTTCTCGACGTCATAGGTGACACGGCGCCTGACTGATAAGTCCAACTTTGAGGAAATTTCCCGAGGCCATAGGTGACCCGGCGACTGGCTGATAAGTCCAACTTTGAGGAAAATTTCCCGAGGCCATAGATGACCTGGCGTAGGGTTGATAAGTCCAACTTTGAGGAAAAATTTACCCAGTCCATAGGTGACCGGTAGTAGGGCTAATGAGTCAAACTTTGGGGAAAATTTCCCGAGGCCATAGGTGACCCGGCGCCTGGCTGATAAGTTCAACTTTGAGGAAAATTTTCAGAGTCCATAGGTGACCTGTCGTAGGGTTGATAGGTCCAACTTTGAGGAAAATTTCTCGAGGCCATAGGTGACACGGCGCCTGGCTGCTAAATCCAACTTTGAGGAAAATTTCCCGAGGCCATAGGTGACCTGTCGTAGGGTTGATAGGTCCAATTTTGAGGAAAATTTACCCAGGCCATAGGTGACCGGTCGTAGGCTAATAAGTCAAACTTTGATGAATATTTCCCGAGGCCATAGGTGACCCGGCGCCTGGCTGATAAGTCCAACTTTGAGGAAAATTTTCTGAGGCCATAGGTGACCTGTCGTAGGGTTGATAGGTCCAACTTTGAGGAAAATTTCCCGAGGCCATAGGTGACCCGGCGCCTGGCTGATAAGTCCAACTTTGAGGAAAATATCCCGAGGCCCTAGGTGACCCGGCGCCTGGCTGATGAGTCCAACTTTGAGGAAAATTTCCCGAGGCCATAGGTGACCCGGCGCCTGGCTGAAAAGTCCACCTTTGAGGAAAATTTCCCGAGGCCATAGGTGACATGGCGTAGGGTTGATAAGTCCAACTTTGAGGAAAATTTCCCGAGGCCATAGGTGACCCGGCACCTAGCTGATTAGTCCACTTTTGAGGAAAATTTCCCGAGGCCATAGGTGACCCAGCGTCAGGCTGAGAAGACCAACTATAATGAAAATTTCCCGAGGCCATAGGTGACCCGGCGCCTGGCTGATAAGTCCAACTTTGAGGAAAATTTCCCGAGGCCATAGGTGACCTGGCGTAGGGTTGATAAGTCCAACTTTGAGGAAAAATTTACCCAGTCCATAGGTGACCGGTCGTAGGGCTAATAAGTCAAACTTTGAGGAAAATTTCCCGAGGCCATAGGTGACCCGGCGCCTGGCTGATAAGTTCAACTTTGAGGAAAATTTTCCGAGGCCATAGGTGACCTGTCGTATGGTTGGTAGGTCCAAATTTGAGGAAGATTTCCCGAGGCCATAGTTGATCCGGCGCCTGGCTGATAAGTCCAACTTTGAGGACAATTTCCCGAGGCCATAGGTGACCCGGCACCTGGCTGATAAGTCCAACTTTGAGGAAAATTTGCAAAGGCCATAGGCGACCGGTCGTAGGGCTAATAAGTCCAACTTTGAGGAAAATTTCCCAAGGCCATAGGTGACACGGCGCCTGGCTGATAAGTCCAACTTTGAGGAAAATTTACAAAGGCCATAGGCGACCGGTCGTAGGGCTAATAAGTCCAACTTTGAAGAAAATTTCCCTCGGCCATAGGTGACCCGGCGCCTGGCTGATAAGACCATTTTTAAGGAGCCTTTCTCGAGGCCATAGGTGAAACGGCGCCTGGCTGATAAGTCCAACTTTGAGGAAATTTCCCGAGGCCATAGGTGACCCGGCGCCTGGCTGATAAGTCCAACTTTGAGGAAAATTTCCTGAGGCCATAGGTGACCTGGCGTAGGGTTGATAATGCCAACTTTGAGGAAAATTTACCCAGGCCATAGGTGACCGGTCGTAGGGCTAATAAGTCAAACTTTGAGGAAAATTTCCAGAGGCCATAGGTGACCCGGCGCCTGGCTGATAAGTCCAACTTTGAGGAAAGTTTTCCGAGGCCATAGGTGACCTTTCGTAGGGTTGATAGGTCCAACTTTGAGGAAAATTTCCCGAGGCCATAGGTGACCGGTCGTAGGACTAATAAGTCCAACTTTGAGGAAAATTTCCCTCGGCCATAGGTGACCCGGCGCCTGGCTGATAAGACCATTTTAAGGAGACTTTCTCGAGGCCATAGGTGACACGGCGCCTGGCTGATAAGTCCAACTTCGAGGAGATTTCCCGAGGCCATAGGTGACCCGGCGCCTGGCTGATGAGTCCAACTTTGAGGAAAATTTCCCGAGGCCATAGGTGACCTGGCGTAGGGTTGATAAGTCCAACTTTGAGGAAAATTTACCCAGGCCATAGGTGACCGGTCGTAGGCTAATAAGTCAAACTTTGAGGAATATTTCCCGAGGCCATAGGTGACCCGGCGCCTGGCTGATAAGTCCAACTTTGAGGAAAATTTTCCGAGGCCATAGGTGACCTGTCGTAGGGTTGATAGGTCCAACTTTTAGGAAAATTTCCCGAGGCCATAGGTGACCCGGCGCCTGGCTGATAAGTCCAACTTTGAGAAACATTTCCCGAGGCCCTAGGTGACCCGGCGACTGGCTGATAAGTCCAACTTTGAGGAAAATTTCCCGAGGCCATAGGTGACCCGGCGCCTGGCTGAATAAGTCCAACTTTGAGGAAAATTTCCCGAGGCCATAGGAGACCTGGCGTAGGGTTGATAAGTCCAACTTTGAGGAAAACTTCCCGAGGCCATAGGTGACCCGGCGCCTGGTTGATAAGTCCAACTTTGAGGAAAATTTCCCGAGGCCATAGGTGACCCGGCGCCTGGCTGATAAATCCAACTTTGAGGAAAATTTCCCAAACCATGGGTGACCCAGCGCCTGGCTGATAAGTCCAACTTTGAGGAAAATCTCCCGAGGCCATAGGTGAGACAATTTTTGAGGAAAATTTCCCGAGGCCATAGGTGACCCAGCGTCAGGCTGATAAGACCAACTTTGAGGAAAATTTCCCGTAGCCATAGGTAACCCGGCGCCTGGCTGATAAGTCCAACTTTGAGGAAATTTCCCGAGGCCATAGGTGACCCGGCGACTGGCTGATAAGTCCAACTTTGAGGAAGATTTTCCGAGGCCATAGGTGACACGGCGTAGGGCTGATAAGTCCAACTTTGAGGAAAATTTCCCGAGGCCATAGGTGACCCGGCGCCTGGCGAATATGTCCAAATTTGAGGAAGATTTCCCGAGGCCATAAATGACCCGGCTTCAGGCTGATAAGTCCAACTATGAGGAAAATTTCCGAATGCCATAAGTGACCAGTCGAAGGCTGATAAGTCCAACTTCGAGGAAGATTTCCCGAGGCCATAGGTTACCGGTCGTAGGGCTGATTAGTCCAACTTTGAGGAAAATTTCCCGAGGCCATAGGTGACCAAGCTTCAGGCTGATGAGACCAACTTTGAGGAAAATTTCCCCGGAGGCCATAGGTGACCCAGCTTCAGGCTGATAAGACCAACTATGAGGAAAATTTCCCGAGGCCATAGGTGACCCGGCGCCTGGCCGATAAGTCCAACTTTGAGGAAAATTTCCTGAGGCCATAGGTGACCAGGTGTAGGGCTGATAAGTCCAACTTTGAGGAAAATTTCCCGAGGCCATAGGTGACCTGGCGTATGGCTGGTAAGTCCAACTTTGAGGAAAATTTCCCGTGACCATAGGTGACCGGTCGTAGGGCTGATAAATCCAACTTTGAGGAAAATTTCCCGAGGCCATAGGTGACCCGGTGCCTGGCGAATATGTCCAAATTTTAGGAAAATTTCCCGAGGCCATAGGTGACCTGGCTTCAGGCTGATAAGTCCAATTTTGAGGACAATTTCCCGAGGCCATAGGTGACCCAGCTTCAGGCTGATGATACCAACTTTGAGGAAAATTTCCCGAGGCCATAGGTGACCCAGCTTCAGGCTAATAAGACCAAATATGAGGAAAACTTCCCGTGGCCATAGGTGACCCGGCGCCTGGCCGATAAGTCCAACTTTGAGGAAAATTTCCCGAGGCCATAGGTGACCTGGCGTAGGGCTGATAAGTCCAACTTTGAGGAAAACTTCCCGAGACCATAGGTGACCTGGCGCCTGGCTGATAAGTCCAACTTTGAGGAAAATTTCCCGAGGCCATAGGTGACCCGGCGCCTGGCGAATATGTCCAAATTTTAGGAAAGTTTCCCGAGGCCATAGGTGACCCGGCTTCAGGCTGATAAGTCCAACTTTGAGGAAAATTTCCCGAAGCCATAAGTGACCTGGTGTAGGGCTGATAAATCCAACTTTGAGGAAGATTTCCTGAGGCCATAGGTGACCGGTCGTAGGGCTGATAAGTCCAACTTTGAAGAGAATTTCCTGTGACCATAGGTGACCGGTCGTAGGGCTGATAAGTCCAACTTTGAGGAAAATTTCCCGAGGCCATAGGTGACCCGCGCCTGGCGAATATGTCCAAATTTTAGGAAAATTTCCCGAGGCCATAGGTGACCCGGCGCCTGGCTGAAAAGTCCACCTTTGAGGAAAATTTCCCGAGGCCATAGGTGACCCGGCGCCTGGTTGATAAGTCCAACTTTGAGGAAAATTTCCCGAGGCCATAGGTGACCTGGCGTAGGGCTGATAAGTCCAACTTTGAGGAAAATTTCCCGTGACCATAGGTGACCGGTCGTAGGGCTGATAAGTCCAACTTTGAGGAAAATTTCCCGAGGCCATAGGTGACCCGGTGCCTGGCGAATATGTCCAAATTTTAGGAAAATTTCCCGAGGCCATAGGTGACCCGGCGCCTGGCTGATAAGAACATTTTAAGGAGATTTCCGAGGCCATAGGTGACAAGGCGCCTGGCTGATAAGTCCAACTTTGAGGAAATTTCCCGAGGCCATAGGTGACCCAGCTTCAGGCTAATAAGACCAACTATGAGGAAAATTTCCCGAGGCCATAGGTGACCCGGCGCCTGGCCGATAAGTCCAACTTTGAGGAAAGTTTCCCGAGGCCATAGGTGACCTGGCGTAGGGCTGATAAGTCCAACTTTGAGGAAACTTTCCCGAGGCCATAGGTGACCTGGCGTAGGGCTGATAAGTCCAACTTTGAGGAAAATTTCCCGTGACCATAGGTGACCGGTCGTAGGGCTGATAAGTCCAACTTTGAGGAAAATTTACCGAGGCCATAGATGACCCGGCGCCTGGCGAATATGTCCAAATTTTAGGAAAATTTCCCGAGGCCATAGGTGACCCGGCTTCAGGCTGATAAGTCCAACTTTGAGGAAAACTTCCCGAAGCCATAAGTGACCTGGTGTAGGGCTGATAAATCCAACTTTGAGGAAGATTTCCTGAGGCCATAGGTGACCGGTCGTAGGGCTGATAAGTCCATTTTTGAGGAAAATTTCCCGAGGCCATAGGTGACCCGGCGCCTGGCGAATATGTCCAACTTTGAGGAAAATTTCCCGAGGCCCTAGGTGACCCGGCGCCTGGCTGATAAGTCCAACTTTGAGGAAAATTTCCCGAGGCCATAGGTGACCCGGCGCCTGGCTGAAAAGTCCACCTTTGAGGAAAATTTCCCGAGGCCATAGGTGACCTGGCGTAGGGTTGATAAGTCCAACTTTGAGGAAAACTTCGCGAGGCCATAGGTGACCTCGCGTAGGGCTGGTAAGTCCAACTTTGAGGAAAATTTCCCGTGACCATAGGTGACCGGTCGTAGGGCTGATAAATCCAAATTTGAGGAAAATTTCCCGAGGCCATAGGTGACCCGGTGCCTGATTTACCAAAACCATCCCCGCCAACCCCACGCCAACCCCACCCATCCCGACAATTTCCCGAGGCCATAGGTGACCCAGCTTCAGGCTGATGATACCAACTTTGAGGAAAATTTCCCGAGGCCATAGGTGACCCAGCTTCAGGCTAATAAGACCAACTATGAGGAAAACTTCCCGTGGCCATAGGTGACCCGGCGCCTGGCCGATAAGTCCAACTTTGAGGAAAATTTCCTGAGGCCATAGGTGACCTGGCGTAGGGCTGATAAGTCCAATTTTGAGGAAAATTTCCCGAGGCCATAGGTGACCTGGCGTAGGGCTGATAAGTCCAACTTTGAGGAAAATTTCCCGTGACCATAGGTGACCGGTCGTAGGGCTGATAAGTCCAACTTTGAGGAAAATTTACCGAGGCCATAGATGACCCGGCGCCTGGCGAATATGTCCAAATTTTAGGAAAATTTCCCGAGGCCATAGGTGACCCGGCTTCAGGCTGATAAGTCCAACTTTGAGGAAAATTTCCCGAGGCCATAAGTGACCTGGCGTAGGGCTGATAAGTCCAACTTTGAGGAAGATTTCCTGAGGCCATAGGTGACCGGTCGTAGGGCTGATAAGTCCAACTTTGAGGAAAATTTCCCGAAGCCATAGGTGACCCGGCGCCTGGCGAATATGTCCAACTTTGAGGAAAATTTCCCGAGGCCCTAGGTGACCCGGCGCCTGGCTGATAAGTCCAACTTTGAGGAAAATTTCCCGAGGCCATAGGTGACCCGGCGCCTGGCTGAAAAGTCCACCTTTGAGGAAAATTTCCCGAGGCCATAGGTGACCTGGCGTAGGGTTGATAAGTCCAACTTTGAGGAAAACTTCCCGAGGCCATAGGTGACCCGGCGCCTGGTTTATAAGTCCAACTTTGAGGAAAATTTCCCGAGGCCATAGGTGACCCGGCGCCTGGCTGATCGGTCCAACTTTGAGGAAAATTTCCCGAGGCCATAGGTGACCCAGCGCCTGGCTGATAAGTCCAAAGTCCAACTTTGAGGAAAATTTCCCGAGGCCATAGGTGACCCAGCGTCAGGCTGATAAGACCAACTTTGAGGAAAATTTCCCGTAGCCATAGGTAACCCGGCGCCTGGCTGACAAGTCCAACTTTGAGGAAATTTCCCGAGGCCATAGGTGACCCGGCGACTGGCTGATAAGTCCAACTTTGAGGAAGATTTTCCGAGGCCATAGGTGACACGGCGTAGGGCTGATAAGTCCAACTTTGAGGAAAATTTCCCGAGGCCATAGGTGACCCGGCGCCTGGCGAATATGTCCAAATTTGAGGAAGATTTCCCGAAGCCATAGGTGACCCGGCTTCAGGCTGATAAGTCCAACTATGAGGAAAATGTCCCAATGCCATAAGTGACCAGTCGTAGGCTGATAAGTCCAACTTCGAGGAAGATTTCCCGAGGCCATAGGTTACCGGTCGTAGGGCTGATTAGTCCAACTTTGAGGAAAATTTCCCGAGGCCATAGGTGACCAAGCTTCAGGCTGATGAGACCAACTTTGAGGAAGATTTCCCGAGGCCATAGGTTACCGCTCGTAGGGCTGATTAGTCCAACTATGAGGAAAATTTCCCGAGGCCATAGGTAACCCGGCGCCTGGCCGATAAGTCCAACTTTGAGGAAAGTTTCCCGAGGCCATAGGTGACCGGTCGTAGGGCTAATAAGTCCAACTTTGAGGAAAATTTCCCTCGGCCATAGGTGACCCGGCGCCTTGCTGATAAGACCATTTTTAAGGAGACTTTCTCGAGGCCATAGGTGAAACGGCGCCTGGCTGATAAGTCCAACTTTGAGGAAATTTCCCGAGGCCAAAGGTGACCCGGCGCCTGGCTGATAAGTCCAAATTTGAGGAAAATTTCCCGAGGCCATAGTTGACCTGGCGTAGGGTTGATAAGTCCAACTTTGAGGAAAATTTACCCAGGCCATAGGTGACCGGTCGTAGGGCTAATATGTCAAACTTTGAGGAGAATTTCCCGAGGCCATAGGTGACCCGGCGCCTGGCTGATGAGTCCAACTTTGAGGAAAGTTTTCCGAGGCCATAGGTGACCTGTCGTAGGGTTGATAGGTCCAACTTTGAGGAAAATTTCCCGAGGCCATATGTGACCGGTCGTAGGGCTAATAAGTCCAACTTTGAGGAAAATTTCCCTCGGCCATAGGTGACCCGGCGCCTGGCTGATAAGACCATTTTAAGGAGTCTTTCTCGAGGCCATAGGTGACACGGCGCCTGGCTGATAAGTCCAACTTTGAGGAAATTTCCCGAGGCCATAGGTGACCCGGCGCCTGGCTGATAAGTCCAACTTTGAGGAAAATTTCCCGAGGCCATATGTGACCCGGCGTCGGGCTGATAAGTCCAACTTTGAGGAAAATTTCCCGAGGCCATAGGTGACCGGTCGTACGGCTGATAAGTCCAACTTTGAGGAAAATTTCCCGAGGCCATAGGTGACCTGGCGCCTGGCTGATGAGTCCAACTTTGAGGAAAAATTCCCGAGGCCATAGGTGACCCGGCGCCTGGCTGATAAGTCCAACTTTGAGGAAAATTTCCCGAGGCCATAGGTGACCCGGCGCCTGGCGAATATGTCCAAATTTGAGGAAGATTTCCCGAAGCCATAGGTGACCCGGCTTCAGGCTGATAAGTCCAACTATGAGGAAAATTTCCCAATGCCATAAGTGACCAGTCGTAGGCTGATAAGTCCAACTTCGAGGAAGATTTCCCGAGGCCATAGGTTACCGGTCGTAGGGCTGATTAGTCCAACTTTGAGGAAAATTTCCCGAGGCCATAGGTGACCAAGCTTCAGGCTGATGAGACCAACATTGAGGAAGATTTCCCGAGGCCATAGGTTACCGCTCGTAGGGCTGATTAGTCCAACTATGAGGAAAGTTTCCCGAGGCCATAGGTAACCCGGCGCCTGGCCGATAAGTCCAACTTTGAGGAAAGTTTCCCGAGGCCATAGGTGACCGGTCGTAGGGCTAATAAGTCCAACTTTGAGGAAAATTTCCCTCGGCCATAGGTGACCCGGCGCCTGGCTGATACGACCATTTTTAAGGAGACTTTCTCGAGGCCATAGGTGAAACGGCGCCTGGCTGATCAGTCCAACTTTGAGGAACTTTCCCGAGGCCATAGGTGACCCGGCGCCTGGCTGATAAGTCCAACTTTGAGGAAAATTTCCCGAGGCCATAGTTGACCGGTCGTACGGCTGATAAGTCCAACTTTGAGGAAAATTTCCCGAGGCCATAGGTGACCGGTCGTAGGCTAATATGTCAAACTTTGAGGAGAATTTCCGAGGCCATAGGTGACCCTGGCGCTCATTGATGAGTCCAACTTTGAGGAAAGTTTCGAGGCCATAGGTACCTGGTCGTAGGGTTGATAGGTCCAACTTTGAGGAAAATTTCCCGAGGCCATAGGCAGACCGGTCGTAGGGCTAATAAGTCCAACTTTGAGGAAAATTTCCCTCGGCCATAGGGTAGACCCGGCGCCTGGCTGATAAGACCATTTTAAGGAGTCTTTTCGAGGCCATAGTTGACCGGTCGTAGGGCTAATAAGTCCAACTTTGAGGAAAATTTCCCGAAGCCATAGGTGACCCGGCGCCTGGCTGATAAGTCCAACTTTGAGGAAAATTTCCCGAGGCCATAGGTGACCCGGCGCCTGGCTTATAAGTCCAACTTTGAGGAAAATATCCCGAGGCCCTAGGTGACCCGGCGCCTGGCTGATAAGTCCAACTTTGAGGAAAATTTCCCGAGGCCATAGGTGACCCGGCGCCTGGCTGAAAAGTCCACCTTTGAGGAAAATTTCCCGAGGCCATAGGTGACCTGGCGGAGGGTTGATAAGTCCAACTTTGAGGAAAATTTCCCGAGGCCATAGGTGACCCGGCACCTAGCTGATTAGTCCACTTTTGAGGAAAATTTCCCGAGGCCATAGGTGACCCAGCGTCAGGCTGAGAAGACCAACTATGATGAAAATTTACCGAGGCCATAGGTGACCCGGCGCCTGGCTGATAAGTCCAACTTTGAGGAAAATTTCCCGAGGCCATAGGTGACCTGGCGTAGGGTTGATAAGTCCAACTTTGAGGAAAAATTTACCCAGTCCATAGGTGACCGGTCGTAGGGCTAATAAGTCAAACTTTGAGGAAAATTTCCCGAGGCCATAGGTGACCCGGCGCCTGGCTGATAAGTTCAACTTTGAGGAAAATTTTCCGAGGCCATAGGTGACCTGTCGTATGGTTGGTAGGTCCAAATTTGAGGAAAATTTCCCGAGGCCATAGGTGACCCGGCGCCTGGCTGATAGGTTTAACTTTGAGGAAAATTTCCCGAGGCCATAGGTGACCCGGCGCCTGGCTGATAAGTCCAACTTTGAGGAAAATTTCCCGAGGCCATAGGTGACCCGGCGCCTGGCTGATAAGTCCAACTTTGAGGAAAATTTTCCGAGGCCATAGGTGACCTGTCGTAGGGTTGATAGGTCCAACTTTGAGGAAAATTTCCCGAGGCCATAGGTGACCGGTCGTAGGACTAATAAGTCCAACTTTGAGGAAAATTTCCCTCGGCCATAGGTGACCCGGCGCCTGGCTGATAAGACCATTTTAAGGAGACTTTCTCGAGGCCATAGGTGACACGGCGCCTGGCTGATAAGTCCAACTTCGAGGAGATTTCCCGAGGCCATAGGTGACCCGGCGCCTGGCTGATAAGTCCAACTTTGAGGAAAATTTCCCGAGGCCATAGGTGACCTGGCGTAGGGTTGATAAGTCCAACTTTGAGGAAAATTTACCCAGGCCATAGGTGACCGGTCGTAGGCTAATAAGTCAAACTTTGAGGAATATTTCCCGAGGCCATAGGTGACCCGGCGCCTGGCTGATAAGTCCAACTTTGAGGAAAATTTTCCGAGGCCATAGGTGACCTGTCGTAGGGTTGATAGGTCCAACTTTTAGGAAAATTTCCCGAGGCCATAGGTGACCCGGCGCCTGGCTGATAAGTCCAACTTTGAGGAAAATTTCCCGAGGCCCTAGGTGACCCGGCGACTGGCTGATAAGTCCAACTTTGAGGAAAATTTCCCGAGGCCATAGGTGACCCGGCGCCTGGCTGAAAAGTCCACCTTTGAGGAAAATTTCCCGAGGCCATAGGTGACCTGGCGTAGGGTTGATAAGTCCAACTTTGAGGAAAACTTCCCGAGGCCATAGGTGACCCGGCGCCTGGCTGATAAATCCAACTTTGAGGAAAATTTCCCAAACCATGGGTGACCCAGCGCCTGGCTGATAAGTCCAACTTTGAGGAAAATCTCCCGAGGCCATAGGTGAGACAATTTTTGAGGAAAATTTCCCGAGGCCATAGGTGACCCAGCGTCAGGCTGATAAGACCAACTTTGAGGAAAATTTCCCGTAGCCATAGGTAACCCGGCGCCTGGCTGACAAGTCCAACTTTGAGGAAATTTCCCGAGGCCATAGGTGACCCGGCGACTGGCTGATAAGTTCAACTTTGAGGAAGATTTTCCGAGGCCATAGGTGACACGGCGTAGGGCTGATAAGTCCAACTTTGAGGAAAATTTCCCGAGGCCATAGGTGACCCGGCGCCTGGCGAATATGTCCAAATTTGAGGAAGATTTCCCGAGGCCATAAATGACCCGGCTTCAGGCTGATAAGTCCAACTATGAGGAAAATTTCCCAATGCCATAAGTGACCAGTCGTAGGCTGATAAGTCCAACTTCGAGGAAGATTTCCCGAGGCCATAGGTTACCGGTCGTAGGGCTGATTAGTCCAACTTGGAGGAAAATTTCCCGAGGCCATAGGTGACCAAGCTTCAGGCTGATGAGACCAACTTTGAGGAAAATTTCCCGAGGCCATAGGTGACCCGGCGCCTGGCCGATAAGTCCAACTTTGAGGAAAATTTCCTGAGGCCATAGGTGACCAGGTGTAGGGCTGATAAGTCCAACTTTGAGGAAAATTTCCCGAGGCCATAGGTGACCTGGCGTATGGCTGGTAAGTCCAACTTTGAGGAAAATTTCCCGTGATCATAGGTGACCGGTCGTAGGGCTGATAAATCCAACTTTGAGGAAAATTTCCCGAGGCCATAGGTGACCCGGTGCCTGGCGAATATGTCCAAATTTTAGGAAAATTTCCCGAGGCCATAGGTGACCTGGCTTCAGGCTGATAAGTCCAATTTTGAGGACAATTTCCCGAGGCCATAGGTGACCCAGCTTCAGGCTGATGATACCAACTTTGAGGAAAATTTCCCAAGGCCATAGGTGACCCAGCTTCAGGCTAATAAGACCAACTATGAGGAAAACTTCCCGTGGCCATAGGTGACCCGGCGCCTGGCCGATAAGTCCAACTTTGAGGAAAATTTCCCGAGGCCATAGGTGACCTGGCGTAGGGCTGATAAGTCCAACTTTGAGGAAGATTTCCCGAGGCCATAGGTGACCTGGCTTCAGGCTGATATGTCCAACTTTGAGGAAAATTTCCCGAGGCCATAGGTGACCCGGCGCCTGGCGAATATGTCCAAATTTTAGGAAAATTTCCCGAGGCCATAGGTGACCCGGCTTCAGGCTGATAAGTCCAACTTTGAGGAAAACTTCCCGAAGCCATAAGTGACCTGGTGTAGGGCTGATAAATCCAACTTTGAGGAAGATTTCCTGAGGCCATAGGTGACCGGTCGTAGGGCTGATAAGTCCATTTTTGAGGAAAATTTCCCGAGGCCATAGGTGACCCGGCGCCTGGCGAATATGTCCAACTTTGAGGAAAATTTCCCGAGGCCCTAGGTGACCCGGCGCCTGGCTGATAAGTCCAACTTTGAGGAAAATTTCCCGAGGCCATAGGTGACTCGGCGCCTGGCTGAAAAGTCCACCTTTGAGGAAAATTTCCCGAGGCCATAGGTGACCTGGCGTAGGGTTGATAAGTCCAACTTTGAGGAAAACTTCCCGAGGCCATAGGTGACCCGGCGCCTGGCTGAAAAGTCCTTCTTTGAGGAAATTTTCACGAGGCCATAGGTGACCTGGCGTAGGGTTGATAAGTCCAACTTTGAGGAAAACTTCCCGAGGCCATAGGTGACCCGGCGCCTGGTTGATAAGTCCAACTTTGAGGAAAATTTCCCAAACCATGGGTGACCCAGCGCCTGGCTGATAAGTCCAACTTTGAGGAAAATCTCCCGAGGCCATAGGTGAGACAATTTTTGAGGAAAATTTCCCGAGGCCATAGGTGACCCAGCGTCAGGCTGATAAGACCAACTTTGAGGAAAATTTCCCGTAGCCATAGGTAACCCGGCGCCTGGCTGACAAGTCCAACTTTGAGGAAATTTCCCGAGGCCATAGGTGACCCGGCGACTGGCTGATAAGTCCAACTTTGAGGAAGATTTTCCGAGGCCATAGGTGACACGGCGTAGGGCTGATAAGTCCAACTTTGAGGAAAATTTCCCGAGGCCATAGGTGACCCGGCGCCTGGCGAATATGTCCAAATTTGAGGAAGATTTCCCGAGGCCATAAATGACCCGGCTTCAGGCTGATAAGTCCAACTATGAGGAAAATTTCCCAATGCCATAAGTGACCAGTCGTAGGCTGATAAGTCCAACTTCGAGGAAGATTTCCCGAGGCCATAGGTTACCGGTCGTAGGGCTGATTAGTCCAACTTTGAGGAAAATTTCCCGAGGCCATAGGTGACCAAGCTTCAGGCTGATGAGACCAACTTTGAGGAAAATTTCCCCGGAGGCCATAGGTGACCCAGCTTCAGGCTGATAAGACCAACTATGAGGAAAATTTCCCGAGGCCATAGGTGACCCGGCGCCTGGCCGATAAGTCCAACTTTGAGGAAAATTTCCTGAGGCCATAGGTGACCAGGTGTAGGGCTGATAAGTCCAACTTTGAGGAAAATTTCCCGAGGCCATAGGTGACCTGGCGTATGGCTGGTAAGTCCAACTTTGAGGAAAATTTCCCGTGACCATAGGTGACCGGTCGTAGGGCTGATAAATCCAACTTTGAGGAAAATTTCCCGAGGCCATAGGTGACCCGGTGCCTGGCGAATATGTCCAAATTTTAGGAAAATTTCCCGAGGCCATAGGTGACCTGGCTTCAGGCTGATAAGTCCAATTTTGAGGACAATTTCCCGAGGCCATAGGTGACCCAGCTTCAGGCTGATGATACCAACTTTGAGGAAAATTTCTCGAGGCCATAGGTGACCCAGCTTCAGGCTAATAAGACCAAATATGAGGAAAACTTCCCGTGGCCATAGGTGACCCGGCGCCTGGCCGATAAGTCCAACTTTGAGGAAAATTTCCCGAGGCCATAGGTGACCTGGCGTAGGGCTGATAAGTCCAACTTTGAGGAAAACTTCCCGAGACCATAGGTGACCTGGCGCCTGGCTGATAAGTCCAACTTTGAGG
The DNA here is from genome assembly GCA_947846245.1 of Cerastoderma edule. Lineage (NCBI taxonomy): Eukaryota > Metazoa > Mollusca > Bivalvia > Cardiida > Cardiidae > Cerastoderma > Cerastoderma edule. Next base: position 26,665,787 of record OX401415.1, read on the forward strand.
AAAATTTCCCGAGGCCATAGGTGACCCGGCGCCTGGCGAATATGTCCAAATTTTAGGAAAGTTTCCCGAGGCCATAGGTGACCCGGCTTCAGGCTGATAAGTCCAACTTTGAGGAAAACTTCCCAAAGCCATAAGTGACCTGGTGTAGGGCTGATAAATCCAACTTTGAGGAAGATTTCCTGAGGCCATAGGTGACCGGTCGTAGGGCTGATAAGTCCAACTTTGAAGAGAATTTCCTGTGACCATAGGTGACCGGTCGTAGGGCTGATAAGTCCAACTTTGAGGAAAATTTCCCGAGGCCATAGGTGACCCGACGCCTGGCGAATATGTCCAAATTTTAGGAAAATTTCCCGAGGCCATAGGTGACCCGGCTTCAGGCTAAAAAGACCAACTATGAGGAAAATTTCCCGAGGCCATAGGTGACCCGGCGCCTGGCCGATAAGTCCAACTTTGAGTAAAATTTCCCGAGGCCATAGGTGACCTGGCGTAGGGCTGATAAGTCCAACTTTGAAGAAAATTTCCTGTGACCATAGGTGACCGGTCGTAGGGCTGATAAGTCCAACTTTGAGGAAAATTTCCCGAGGCCATAGGTGACCCGACGCCTGGCTGATAAGTCCAATTTGAGGAAAATTTCCCGAGGCCATAGGTGCCAGGTCAGGCTGATAAGACAACTATGAGGAAAATTTCCCGAGGCCTGAGGGCGATAAGTCCAACTTTGAGGCCAAATTTCAACTCCCGAGGCCATAGGTGACCTGGCGTAGGGCTGATAAGTCCAACTTTGAGGAAAATTTCCCGAGGCCATAGGTGACCTGGCGTAGGGCTGATAAGTCCAACTTTGAGGAAAATTTCCCGTGACCATAGGTGACCGGTCGTAGGGCTGATAAGTCCAACTTTGAGGAAAATTTCCCGCGGCCATAGGTGACCCGGCGCCTGGCTGATAAGTCCAACTTTGAAGAAAATTTTCCGAGGCCATAGGTGACCTGGTGTACGGCTGATAAGTCCAACTTTGAGGAAAATTTCCCGAGGCCATAAGTGACCTCGCGTAGGGCTGATAAGTCCAACTTTGAGGAAGATTTCCTGAGGCCATAGGTGACTCGGCGTCAGGCTGATAAGACCAACTTTGAGGAAAATTTCCCGAGGCCATAGTTGACCTGGCGCCAGGCTGATTAGACCAACTTTGAGGAAAATTTCCCGAGGCCATAGGTGACCCGGCGCCTGGCTGATAAGTCCACTTTTGAGGAAAATTCCCCTAGGCCATAGGTGACTCAGCGTCAGGCTGATAGGACCAACTATGAGGAAAATTTCCCGAGGCCATAGGTAACCTGGCGCCTGGCTGATAAGTCCAGCTTTGAGGAAAAATTCCCGAGGCCGTAGGTGACCCAGCGCCTGGCTGATGAGTCCAACTTTGAGGAAAATTTCCCGAGGCCATAGGTGACCCGGCGCCTGGCTGAAAAGTCCACCTTTGAGGAAAATTTCCCGAGGCCATAGGTGACCTGGCGGAGGGTTGATAAGTCCAACTTTGAGGAAAATTTCCCGAGGCCATAGGTGACCCGGCACCTAGCTGATTAGTCCACTTTTGAGGAAAATTTCCCGAGGCCATAGGTGACCCAGCGTCAGGCTGAGAAGACCAACTATGATGAAAATTTACCGAGGCCATAGGTGACCCGGCGCCTGGCTGATAAGTCCAACTTTGAGGAAAATTTCCCGAGGCCATATGTGACCCGGCGTCAGGCTGATAAGTCCAACTTTGAGGAAAATATCCCGAGGCCATAGGTGACCCTGCGCCTGGCTGATAAGTCCAACTTTGAGGAAAATTTCCCGAGGCCATAGGTGACCCGGCGCGGGGCTGATAAGTCCAACTTTGAGGAAAATTTCCCGAGGCCATAGGTGACCCAGCTTCAGGCTGATGAGACCAGCTTTGAGGAAAATTTCCCGAGGCCATAAGTGAGCCCGCGCAAGGATGATAAGACCAACTTTGAGGAAAATTTCCCGAGGCCATAGGTGACCTGGCGTGGGGCTGATAAGTCTCACTTTGAGGAAAATTTCCCGAGGCCATAGGTACACCAGCGCCTGGCTGATAAGTCCAACTTTGAGGAAAAGTTCCCGAGGCCATATGTGATCTGTCGTAGGGTTGATAGGTCCAATTTTGAGGAAAATTTCCCGAGGCCATATGTGACCGGTCGTAGGGCTAATAAGTCCAACTTTGAGGAAAATTTCCCGTGGCCATAGGTGACCCGGCGCCTGGCTGATAAGACCATTTTTAAGGAGACTTTCTCGAGGCCATAGGTGACACGGCGCCTGGCTGATAAGTCCAACTTTGAGGAAAATCTCCCGAGGCCATAGGTGACCGGTCGTAGGGCTAATAAGTCCATTTTTGAGGAAAATTTCCCGTGGCCATAGGTGACTCGGCGCCTGGCTGATAAGACCATTTTAAGGAGACTTTCTCGAGGCCATAGGTGACACGGCGCCTGGCTGATAAGTCCAACTTCGAGGAGATTTCCCGAGGCCATAGGTGACCCGGCGCCTGGCTGATGAGTCCAACTTTGAGGAAAATTTCCCGAGGCCATAGGTGACCTGGCGTAGGGTTGATAAGTCCAACTTTGAGGAAAAATTTACCCAGTCCATAGGTGACCGGTCGTAGGGCTAATAAGTCAAACTTTGAGGAAAATTTCCCGAGGCCATAGGTGACCCGGCGCCTGGCTGATAAGTTCAACTTTGAGGAAAATTTCCCGAGGCCATAGGTGACCTGTCGTAGGGTTGATAGGTCCACTTTTGAGGAAAATTTCTCGCGGCCATAGGTGACACGGCTCCTGGCTGCTAAATCCAACTTTGAGGAAAATTTCCCGAGGCCATAGGTAACCCAGCGCCTGGCTGATAAGTCCAACTTTGAGATAAATTTCCCGAGGTCATAGGTGACCTGTCGTAGGATTGATAGGTCCAATTTTGAGGAAAATTTCCCGAGGCCATATGTGACCGGTCGTAGGGCTAATAAGTCCAACTTTGAGGAAAATTTCCCGAGGCCATAGGTGACCCGGCGCCTGGCTGATAAGACCATTTTTAAGGAGACTTTCTCGAGGCCATAGGTGACACGGCGCCTGGCTGATAAGTCCAACTTTGAGGAAATTTACCGAGTTCATAGGTGACCCGGCGTCTGGCTGATAAGTCCAACTTTGAGGAGAATTTCCCGAGGCCATAGGTGACCTGGCGTAGGGTTGATAAGTCCAACTTTGAGGAAAATTTACCGAGGCCATAGGTGACCGGTCGTAGGGCTTATAAGTCAAACTTTGAGGAAAATTTTCCGAGGCCATAGGTGACCTGTCGTAGGGTTGGTAGGTCCAAATTTGAGGAAAATTTCCCGAGGCCATAGTTGATCCGGCGCCTGGCTGATTAGTCCAACTTTGAGGACAATTTCCCGAGGCCATAGGTGACCCGGCGCCTGGCTGATAAGTCCAACTTTGAGGAAAATTTACCGAGGCCATAGGTGACCCGGCGCCTGGCTGATAAGTCCAACTTTGAGGAAAATTTCCCGAGGCCATAGGTGACACGGCGCCTGGCTGATAAGTCCAACTTTGAGGAAAATTTGCAAAGGCCATAGGCGACCGGTCGTAGGGCTAATAAGTCCAACTTTGAGGAAAATTTCCCAAGGCCATAGGTGACACGGCGCCTGGCTGATGAGTCCAACTTTGAGGAAAATTTACAAAGGCCATAGGCGACCGGTCGTAGGGCTAATGAGTCCAACTTTGAGGAAAATTTCCAGTGGCCATTGGTGACCTGGCGGCTGGCTGATCAGACTATTTTTGAGGAAAATTTCTCGAGGCCATAGGTGACACGGCGCCTGGCTGATAAATCCAACTTTGAGGACAATTTCCCGATGCCATAGGTAACCCAGCGCCTGGCTGATAAGTCCAACTTTGAGGAAAATTTCCCGAGGCCATAGGTTACCTGTCGTAGGGTTGATAGGTCCAATTTTGAGGAAAATTTCCCGAGGCCATAGGTGACCGGTCGTAGGGCTAATAAGTCCAACTTTGAGGAAAATTTCCCTCGGCCATAGGTGACCCGGCGCCTGGCTGATACGACCATTTTTAAGGAGACTTTCTCGAGGCCATAGGTGAAACGGCGCCTGGCTGATCAGTCCAACTTTGAGGAACTTTCCCGAGGCCATAGGTGACCCGGCGCCTGGCTGATAAGTCCAACTTTGAGGAAAATTTCCCGAGGCCATAGGTGACCTGGCGTAGGGTTGATAAGTCCAACTTTGAGGAAAATTTACCCAGGCCATAGGTGACCGGTCGTAGGGCTAATAAGTCAAACTTTCAGGAAAATTTCCCGAGGCCATAGGTGACCCGGCGCCTGGCTGATAAGTCCAACTTTGAGGAAAGTTTTCCGAGGCCATAGGTGACCTTTCGTAGGGTTGATAGGTCCAACTTTGAGGAAAATTTCCCGAGGCCATAGGTGACCGGTCGTAGGGCTGATAAGTCCAACTTTGAGGAAAATTTCCCTCGGCCATAGGTGACCCGGCGCCTGGCTGATAAGAACATTTTAAGGAGACTTTCTCGAGGCCATAGGTGACAAGGCGCCTGGCTGATAAGTCCAACTTTGAGGAAATTTCCCGAGGCCATAGGTGACCCAGCTTCAGGCTAATAAGACCAACTATGAGGAAAATTTCCCGAGGCCATAGGTGACCCGGCGCCTGGCCGATAAGTCCAACTTTGAGGAAAGTTTCCCGAGGCCATAGGTGACCTGGCGTAGGGCTGATAAGTCCAACTTTGAGGAAACTTTCCCGAGGCCATAGGTGACCTGGCGTAGGGCTGATAAGTCCAACTTTGAGGAAAATTTCCCGTGACCATAGGTGACACGGCGCCTGGCTGATAAATCCAACTTTGAGGAAAATTTCCCGATGCCATAGGTAACCCAGTGCCTGGCTGATAAGTCCAACTTTGAGGAAAATTTCCCGAGGCCATAGGTTACCTGTCGTAGGGTTGATAGGTCCAATTTTGAGGAAAATTTCCCGAGGCCATAGGTGACCGGTCGTAGGGCTAATAAGTCCAACTTTGAGGAAAATTTCCCTCGGCCATAGGTGACCCGGCGCCTGGCTGATACGACCATTTTTAAGGAGACTTTCTCGAGGCCATAGGTGAAACGGCGCCTGGCTGATCAGTCCAACTTTGAGGAAATTTCCCGAGGCCATAGGTGACCCGGCGCCTGGCTGATGAGTCCAACTTTGAGGAAAATTTCCCGAGGCCATAGGTGACCTGGCGTAGGGTTGATAAGTCCAACTTTGAGGAAAATTTACCCAGGCCATAGGTGACCGGTCGTAGGGCTAATAAGTCAAACTTTGAGGAAAATTTCCCGAGGCCATAGGTGACCCGGCGCCTGGCTGATAAGTCCAACTTTGAGGAAAGTTTTCCGAGGCCATAGGTGACCTTTCGTAGGGTTGATAGGTCCAACTTTGAGGAAAATTTCCCGAGGCCATAGGTGACCGGTCGTAGGGCTGATAAGTCCAACTTTGAGGAAAATTTCTCTCGGCCATAGGTGACCCGGCGCCTGGCTGATAAGAACATTTTAAGGAGACTTTCTCGAGGCCATAGGTGACAAGGCGCCTGGCTGATAAGTCCAACTTTGAGGAAATTTCCCGAGGCCATAGGTGACCCAGCTTCAGGCTAATAAGACCAACTATGAGGAAAATTTCCCGAGGCCATAGGTGACCCGGCGCCTGGCCGATAAGTCCAACTTTGAGGAAAGTTTCCCGAGGCCATAGGTGACCTGGCGTAGGGCTGATAAGTCCAACTTTGAGGAAACTTTCCCGAGGCCTGGCGTAGGGCTGATAAGTCCAACTTTGAGGGACCATAGGTGACCTGGCGTAGGGCTGATAAGTCCAACTTTGAGGAAAATTTCCCGAGGCCATAGGTGACCCGGCGCCTGCTGATAAGTCCAACTTTGAGGAAAATTTCCCGAGGCCATAGGTGACCCGGCTTCAGGCTGATAGGTCCAACTTTGAGGAAAATTTCCCGAGGCCATAGGTGACCCGCGTGGCTGATAAGTCCAACTTTGAGGAAAATTTTAAGTCCAACTTTGAGGAAAATTTCCCGAGGCCATAGGTGACCCGGCGCCTGGCGAATATGTCCAAATTTAAGGAACATTTCCCGAGGCCATAGGTGACCCGGCTTCAGGCTGATAAGTCCAACTTTATTTCCCGAGGCCATAGGTTTCAGGCCAGACCAACTTTGAGGAAAATTTCCCGAGGCCATAGGTGACCCAGCGTCAGGCTGATAAGTCCAACTTTGAGGAAAATTTCCCGAGGCCATAGGTGACCCGGCGTGGCTGATAAGTCCAACTTTGAGGAAAATTTCCCGAGGCCATAGGTGACCTGGCGCCTGGCTGATAAGTCCAACTTTGAGGAAAATTTCCCGAGGCCATAGGTGACCCGGCGCCTGGCTGATAGGTCCAACTTTGAGGAAAATTTCCCGAGGCCATAGGTGACCCGGCTTCAGGCTGATAGTCCAACTTTGAGGAAAATTTCCCGAGGCCATAAGTGACCTGGCGTAGGGCTGATAAGTCCAACTTTGAGGAAGATTTCCTGAGGCCATAGGTGACCGGTCGTAGGGCTGATAAGTCCAACTTTGAGGAAAATTTCCCGAGGCCATAGGTGACCCGGCGCCTGGCGAATATGTCCAAATTTAAGGAACATTTCCCGAGGCCATAGGTGACCCGGCTTCAGGCTGATAAGTCCAACTTTGAGGAAAATTTCCCGAGGCCATAGGTGACCCAGCTTCAGGCTGATGATACCAACTTTGAGGAAAATTTCCCGAGGCCATAGGTGACCCAGCTTCAGGCTAATAAGACCAACTATGAGGAAGATTTCCCGTGGCCATAGGTGACCCGGCGCCTGGCCGATAAGTCCAACTTTGAGGAAAATTTCCCGAGGCCATAGGTGACCTGGCGTAGGGCTGATAAGTCCAACTTTGAGGAAAATTTCCCGAGGCCATAGGTGACCTGGCGTAGGGCTGATAAGTCCAACTTTGAGGAAAATTTCCCGTGACCATAGGTGACCGGTCGTAGGGCTAATAAGTCCAACTTTGAGGAAAATTTCCCGAGGCCATAGGTGACCCGGCGCCTGGCGAATATGTCCAAATTTTAGGAAAATTTCCCGAGGCCATAGGTGACCCGGCTTCAGGCTGATAAGTCCAACTTTGAGGAAAATTTCCCGAGGCCATAAGTGACCTGGCGTAGGGCTGATAAGTCCAACTTTGAGGAAGATTTCCTGAGGCCATAGGTGGCCGGTCGTAGGGCTGATAAGTTCAACTTTGAGGAAACTTTCCCGAGGCCATAGGTGACCCGGCGCCTGGCGAATATGTCCAAATTTAAGGAACATTTCCCGAGGCCATAGGTGACCCGGCTTCAGGCTGATAAGTCCAACTTTGAGGAAAATTTCCCAAGGCCATAAGTGACCGGTCGTAGGGCTGATAAGTCCAACTTTGAGGAAAATTTCCCGATGCCATAGGTGACCTGTTGTAGGGCTGATAAGTCGAACTTTGAGGAAAATTTCCCGAGGCCATAGGTGACCCGGCGTCCTGCTGATAAGTCCAGATTTAAGGAAGATTTCCTGAGGCCATAGGTGACCCGGCCTACGTCTGATTAGACCAACTTTGAGGAAATTTTCCGAAGCCATAGGTGACTGAGGTTTTATCACATTTTGCCTCTATTGAACGTAGATGCTAATATCCTAAAGAGGGCCCACCAAAGACATGATTATACTCATTTGAAAAATTGTATTAGTGAGGATCGACTCAAGGGATTCAGGGACTGAGCGAACGACCGGTCTGATTGGATATCATTCTCCCTAGTAAATGTAACCACAACCTTTTCAAGATCAGACACCAGTTTGAACCAACGTGGAATGGACTGATACTTTATCAAGGGTAATATACGGTTCAAACTTTCTGTATGTTTGCCGACCAAGGATTGAATCCCAAATGCCCCTTAGCCAAACGCTAGATCAAAATGTATTCTGTTGATATTTAGAGAGGAAATATATCAATTGGCTTAAATAAGATGTCGCTTAACAAATAGAGGATCTTTATTTTTAGAGGAAACAGGCCTTTAATATAGCCTGTAATATTTTTTCGAGTCTCCAAAGCAGCCCTTGTGTGCGTACTGAGGGTTTGACGACCGGTCTTTTGGCTAAAATCGCACTGGAACACTTTCATACATCAAATAGGGAGATTAGATATATCTCCGGTGCGCAACTGGTTAAAATTCCCTTGTTAAATCATTACATGTTCCCGACTCATACAATTAACCAAGGTTTTCTAACCTATGTTCGACACTTAACGATGGTTTAATGAAATTCCATCTTATCTTATTTTTGTGATCCTAGTCGAAGATCGCATAAAACTTTAGTTCACTTAAAGAGCATGGCCGATGAGGAAACAAGCATTGAATCTACCCATCACTATTTTGATTTTTAAAAGAAGAGTTATTCCCATGGTTGTTAAGCTTATTATATACTGTATATTCAGTGGAAGACTAATGGTCTATCAGCTGAATGTGTGCTATAAACCACCGTAAAAGACATATGCTTTAAACCTTTTTGATAATGACAAATATTAAGTAATTTTGTATTTTCTACAGAAGATACAATTCAAGATCTTACCAGAGGTTGGCTCGATTTGGTTAAACTAGAAGCTAAAGAAAACAGTTCTAAAACATAGGAATCGTGTCATTGAAAGTTAAGGCCATATTTGCGCTCATTTACACTTAAATTGTGAATGTTCTAGAATAATTGAAAATTAACTTAAAAGTAATTTAAATTCCGTTTACAGAGGAATTGAGACTGTAACATGTTCGCATGATGCTTTAAAAAGAGTGAATACTATAATGACTGTTTACAATTAGCGATAAAACAATATCAGCCGTGAAACGTTGGAAACCAATAAAAACCAATAAATTCTCCATGTTGAATGTTCTCGTTGTTAATATTGGATACATGACAGTATTTGTATGTTTTTCACGTGATTGTTCTAACAAGGTGATCGACACTCATTAATCCGAGCGCTCCATGCTATTTTAGATGTTACTCCAACATAAACAATGAAGTTAAATTGGTGGGCACCAAATTTGTGAAAAAAGGACTTTGAAAATTAGATAATAAATAGTGCAGGCGTTATATTGTCATGATCCTGAGGATTTTCGCTATGTTTCAACATAATCTATCATAATCTATAACTTATATTACCTAGTTTCGCAGTTTTTCTGAGCGCTAGGATGCTTTTAAGGTCTATTGTCGTCCATTTAAGCTTTGTTGCCCATAATTAGGCATAATCGAATGATCTACTTCGAATAAAAATTTCGGTAGAAAATTGAAACCCTATGTTCATCAGTATTTGAACTGCACAACATTATCGCTGTTATGGGCATAATCTACATGCATCTCCGGGACATACTCAGTAACACAAGTACAATCCCCACAATAGACTTATCATAGCCCCAGTTAAAGAGCATGTATGTTGGTCGAGCATGGCTTTAAGGTATCTATAATCGTTAGACATTGTTCTGTCACATCTCAGAAACTCTAGAACAGATGTGTAAATTAAGTAAACAAGCAGTTGAATTGAGTACCATGTTAGCATTATACCTTTGATTCGGTCCTACTCACGAGTAAGCTTTAAAACATCTAATATTTTCAGCATCAAGCACCCGATACTCCATAACAAAATCCTCTGCCACGTTTCTTTCTGATTCTTTCTATTGGGCATGTGATTTGTGATAGTTGACATTCCATGAACATAAAAAGTGGCAAGATGATGGAGATCAGGATTGGTATGTCACTCTCGTGTATTAATCCCAGTTTTGCCTGTATCATAAACGTGGTCATACACGGCTATATACGTGCTTTTAAATCGTAGATATTTTTTCTGTAAGTTGTCATAATCTACTTTCCAGCTACATCGACACGTACTTAATTTGTACTCATGGGTTAACAGATGCCGGGATTACACAAATGTTTGTCTTTTTCAAAATCATGACTGTTTTCATCTACATTGAAAATAATGTTTCCCACACATTTCTCTCCATTCTCTATTATTATATCCCTGTGAGTCGTACAAGACTATCCATCAATGGGAACGTGCCGAATTAAGTCAATTTCAAGTTACCGGATATAACATGTTGGTAGTAAGAGTTCGCCCACACAATAGGATTCTGTTTAGCAAACTTTGGGGCGTTCCTTTGTACTTTTCTATTGATGTGTGGCTAGATGAAAATCTGTTCAAAGTAGACTCCTGTCTTTAAAACATGGGGAAATGACCATGGTTTACCATGAATACTGCATCTGATAACACAAATCTGCTTTACAAAAAGCTTGAATCTCAAAGTACATAAGTCATGTGGCAACTACAAAGCTTTTCTCTGAAATAATTCGTTTTGCTTGAAGGGGACATTCAAATACCTGTAGTTTCAATACAAAAAGAAAAACAAATACAAATACATAAATAATATTTTTCTTATTTATTTCTCACACAATAGCAATTATTTATTACACATTGAACAAGAGCTGTCCGTAAGACAGCATGCTCGACTATTCGATAATGTCGGAGAGGGGTTTAGGTCAGTGAAATGTAATTTGTTTTAAAATATGAGGGTGCCCACAATGATTTCTTACAATAGTTGTTGAGACTTAAACCAAGATTTTCTAAGTACAAATTACCGCATGGTTTGCTTAGTTTAAAACAAAAGATATGAAACTTGGTCAGGGACCTCAAATAATTACCCTGAATACATGTATTAAGTATTTAAACATACAATACAGTCGTTTATTAGAAACAAACTTGCACACAAAAACTTAACACATATTTTCTAAGTACAAAAAGCTGAACAAGTTGCTTAAATTCAAAACTAGAGATATGAAAATTGGTCAGGGACCTTAGATTATAACTCTAAATACATGTGTGAAGTAAAAACCAATTTCATATGGTAGTTCATGAGATACAAACTTGAACACAAAAACTTAACAAAGAGTTTTCTAAGTACAAAAGGCCATATAATTTTCTCAAAGTCAATACAAGAGAATCGAAACTTGGTCAGGGACCTTAAATTATTACCCTGAACACATGTGTGAAGTATCAAACCATTCCATACAGCAGTTCATGATATACAAACTTGCATGTAAAAACTTAACCAAGATTTTCTAAGTACAAAAAGCCAAATAAGTTGCTTAAATTTAAAACTAGAGGTTTGAAACTTGGTCAAGGACCTTAAAGTATGACCCTTAACACATGTGTGAAGTATCAACCCATTCCATACGGTTGTTAATGAGATACAAACTTGCACATAAAAACTTAACCAATGTGTGACGAAGACAGCGGCGCCTGTGTGAGTAGTATAGCTCTCCTTATTCTTCGAATAGTCTAGCTAAAAATCAAAATTTGAAAATATCAATCATGCTTATAGAACTTGTTCATTTCAAGGAGATAAACCAGAACTTTCCAACGAAACATTGAGTTTCATCATTTGAAAATAGAGGGACATAATCCAAATAAACTCAAATAGTAAGTTCGCTTAAGTGTTAACAACAATTGACAAAGATTTGCCTTAAGTTACTACTTCTTTGCCCATAAACGTCAATGATCAATAGCTTGATCACTTAAATATAAATGAGGCTTCCTGCCCATAATACAAACATAAAATCAACAATACTTTTCTGACATACATGCAGCGAGTTAACAAGGGAATTGAAACTGGATATCTGTAGCTGGTAAATTGCTATAATTCATCATTTGTCTAAAGGCTCAAAAAGGTTAATTTGTTGTGAATGCCTTTTAACTCTTGACCAGCATATCATAAGGTTTTACATGTATTCATAGTCGATACCATTGCCACTAGTGTTTATATGAATTTTCAAAGATAAAACCGGGTGCAGCATAACTGATGCCCAAAGGTACACGATTCAAAAGGCAAGATGAGATGATGCAGGCAAAATTTTCTTGGTCAGTGACTTTACAAAATTCCGTTTGAGAAGTTGAACATGTGCAAAAATATAGCAGAAGTGTGATGCTGCAGAGTAGTCAAGACTCTTTTAAATATCCAAGCTGTATTGATTTTAAATGTAAACTGTTTGAAATAACAAAAATGTTAACATCAAAATCCTTCTTTTAGGTATGTAAACCCAGCTATTTTCTTACTAAGATCAATTTGTGTTTTTATTATACTTATAAGATTACTTATACCCTAAAACAAAAGTTATTTATATAATATTTTATCTTTCAAAATCGTATATAAAACAAGGTTGATTAAGGGTTGTATGTTCAGTGAATAATAAACAATACAAAGGTGAATTAAAACATGTTCCTTTATCTTCAAATTTAATATGATAACTGTTATCAAAATAATTATTTACCTTCATGTGTTTTGCTTTCATTCCAGCTTACTATTTTGTTACACAAAAAGCAATTGAATAATCTTTGACAACATTTAGACATTGATCAAAATAATTTCCATTATAAGTCCATCATGTCTCACACACAATGATCTCCAAAAATCTTTGCTAGTCATCGAAGAGAGAGACCTGATAACCCTGGAAAAAGTTACCACAAAACCACACTGTTTATTCTTCCCTTCTTGTATGGAAGTATTCCTTTTCTTCTAATATAAAAGATGGCTGTTCAAGACGAGATATGTTGTTTATAAATGTTGGCATGTTGTTGTTTGGATAGTTGCTGTGGAAACCACATTGCGCCAGGTCATGAATTGAGGAGATATGACACCAGTACAGCCATACTGGACACATGGACATATATTATTTCTTCAATATTTATAATGATCACCATCTCCTTCATCTTTCTGTCATCCTTAACTTAGCCTGACATGTCTCCTCTGTATGCAAGAAAAACTGCAACCTGGATGTTTTAGGGGCTTCATCTTTTCCTTTTTCGTTTCAGCTTGATCGCTTTCGCTATAAACAGAGAAAGTCAGACATTTTCTTAAAAATGGTTTTGCAAATGATAAAATGTGCCATATGAAAGAAAATTCAACAACAGTTTATAACTCTTTAGAATGAAACAAAACTGACATTTATACAATAATCTTAACATTTATATTTTCACAAGTTGACGTAAGAAATCAATAATCAATCCCTTGTTGAAATATGGGAATTTCTTAAACATTAAGCTTTAAGCAATGACAGGCAACAAAATTTTCATTTCTTCTTAGTTGGTTCCAATGTCCTCTACAACAGTCAAGCAATGTTCATATACAAGATATGCTGACTGTTGTTTTATTAAACCAATGCAGCTAAAATAAAAGCAACTATTACAAGATCTGATCTGATCTTCAGCAGAGAAGAAAGATGTTGGTTTGCCAAATGATGGGACTCCCCTGTGGTTGGTATGTGTAGTTTCTGACTTTCACATTGGAACCTTTAACGTGTCTTTCAGAAGCGTAAAGCTTTATCTGCACCCCTAAACAATCAGGTCACAGAACAAAAAGAAAAAAATGAAAAAGAGGTTGATGCAAATTTCCAATACAAGAAAAAGCTTACCTTACATCTGGTCTTTCGAATGCAATATGGTTTTGCCTAAAAGGGAAGAGAGAAAAGGGAAAAAATAGAAGCACCAATTTCTTAAGTATCAATCAAATGATAAGCATTAAAAAAACATTAATGTAGTTTTGGTTATGATGTAGTTTGTACTTAAAAAACCTGCCTGCATAAAGTTCCAATTTAGCCTGTCTTGCTTTGAGCAGGTAGCTCATGAAGTATTATCAAATCTACTCTTAGGAGTATTACAAAAGAGGAAATACTTTGTCTAGATTTGACAATGCTCTAATTTTACAGATCACAAGTATAGAATCTTGCATAAAAAAGTCAAACCACTGTGGTCTTCCCTCACACATAGCATTATGTAGATTGAATATCTTTGGGGTCACTTCTTACATAAAAATAATTGGTATGACTGGTTGAATACGCTGCAGCAGAGAGATAAATGATGCACAGTATTTTAAGAACAGTTTGAGAGTAAGACAATTTGAAAAAAGAAGAGCTATCAAGACAGCACAATTGACAATTCAAAAATGGCAAGAGAAGGGAAAAATAATTTGTTTTTTGAAATTTGAAGATGCATACAAACTTATCAAAGAATTTCAGAGTACAGAAACTGGCATAATTTGTTGAGATCAGGTGCAGAGTTATTGCACTTGGCCAGTAATATATCAGTATGATCCATGGTCAATGTGTGAAATTTCAATTCACTCCCCTCAGTAGTTAAACCAAAGCATAACGCTGACACTTAGGTTAGTAGTATATCTCTCCTCATTCTTCTTAAAGTTGAACTTTAAAACAACTAAAGAAAAAACCAAACTATAATTGACACTAAAAAAATAGGCAAAACCAAATATTCTCATCTTACATTTCATAAATGGCGAAAACCCATTTTCTATGTTTATATATTTTTGTCGTATCAATCACTGTTCAAATAATCAAAGAGTTCAACAGTATAAACTAGAATGCCAAAAAGCAAAAGGGAATTTGCCTACCTCTAATTCTGTCTGTTCTATTAAACTGGTTTCATCTCTTACCATTATTGTTCTTGGCTCTGTAAAATAAGTAAAATCGTAGCAATCCTTTATTCTCTCACTCATCTTTCAAACAAAGATAAAATCTATCATATTGGAATTTCATACAGAAAATACTCCTAGAAATACTAAAATAAAGAACTTACATCATGTGGCGTACACCATTGCCAATCCTATGATAACTCTGTAATTCTTAAAGGATCCAGAACACCTCTCAGAATGCTCCATTTATCATAAGGGAAATGGTGGTAACATTTCATGATCCTTATTGATTTGAAATCTGTTACACAATGGTTTATCTTGAAAATTAAGTTAAAATATCTTACTTGATACTCCAAGGAGAAAGGCAGCTACAGACATCCGTGCATGGTTCACCTGCTTGTTTGTCCAATGGAAAGCTAGTGATCGTTCAGCCAAAAAGTTGTTGGCAAACTGCAAATAATTTGATCAATGTTTAAGGTCCATTATATATAAACTCAAATGGAAAATAAATGATTATTTCATCATTTTGATACATGGTAATCTTTATTTTGACTCTCATTTCTGTCATTAAAAATCTTTATTGCACATATGCAAGTGTCTATCCAATTGTGTGTGTATAGTACCCTAAATTGTTTCCAACAAAGCAGTATCTCCTTTCTGAATAAAAGTTTTAAATTTTGAAAGCAATATGCACATTTCATTAAACATACAATACCGGTATAAGGCTTGCTTTATTCAAGATAAGGCAATCACTTATGCTCTTAACAAATGACAGTTTCATTTCATGTTCAATTCAAATGATTCATTCCTGAAACAAATGTTATCAACATTTCTACTTGCAAGGAAAACAATAAATCATCTGCTTGGTTAAGGAAAGCATTCTTTAAGCTCCGTGTCAACATAAAATGGGGCATTTGTGCAAAAGAGTTAAAATTGTTTGGCCTTTTTTGGTTTCATATATCATACCTTTAGAGTTTGTTGAAATGCCTCAAATCCCACATCCATTTCAGATATGGTCAATGTTAATTGACCTTACGACACAGAGCAGTTAACCACGCCCACCGTAAATAGGGGAGGTCACTCTAATTTTCTCCGACATTCTGAGTGAAATAGCGTCAATGCACAAAGTAGGATCCCTGTTTGACATTGCCCATGATTTCGGATATTCTTATTTGAAATCGGAAATATTTTTACAAAATAAGCACCTGCCTTTATTGCTGGATAATATGTACATAGCATGACAATTTGTAAAGAAGATGGTACATTTTGAGCGTTAGCAGAGACATTTATAACAGCTCTGTATCTCTATGGTGTTGGGGAGTGATTTACCCCAGCAGTGTGGGGTCCGATCGGCACCAAACACGATCCGTCCAAAGTCCGATCAGACTCGGATCCGAACGACATTGGTCCGTTCGGCACTGGTTCGACCGGACCTTCAAAATGACCGTATTTCATACTAGTTTGAAACCGTTAATTTGCAGTATTTGCAGGTTACGAACAAAATTATCTCATTTTGATTCTTAAACAGTTTAGATTTTTATTTTACTAAATCGGCGTATATCCTGAATGATTAAAAACGCAGACCTACCAATTTTGTCATGTTGAAAATAGTATAATAGTGTTGGTCATGTTGAGAATATGGTGTTAAACAATTGCTGATAGGTACAATCACTATTTTGTTGTCAAATAAGTTAATAATCAAGACTTTCGAACATAATCATACTCAATGGATGATTGTCGGTTTTGCTACTTGATTACGAACTAAGGGTCATTTTACCAAACGAAATATTTTCAATTGTTCAAAATTTAAAGAGTTTGCAGACGTCATTTAAATGAAGATGATGAATTAATACTTTTCTGATAGGGCAGACCATATTGTTGGAAAATGATAACTTGCTCGTTAAGAGCAATTTCTCCTTTTCCCACAATATTTTCCCTAGTTGTCTGTAACAAAATTGTCAAATGTAGTTATTGTTTGGTAAAGGGTTAACAAACCTCGATTGTTAAAAAGGATTAAGGGTTTCGACGCTAATTAACATCAATCTGACACAATTGCACTTTATGGTCAAGTCACAAACCCTTTATTGTTTAGCCGATCGGCGGTCTTTGTAATCAACCACTGGCTACCAAGAGTGTGTTTTACAACATATTACAGCAACATTAGATTCTTAAAGGTATTCGGATAAAGTTGCAACAAGGAGCTATGGATTTGTTTTGTTTTTAATAGCTTTTAAACTTGGATACGATACATCGATCATTACAGGTAGGTGGATTGGGCTATAATAAGACAGTTATTAATTGTTTAAGGTGCTCTTAGGGTCAATTTAAAAACAAAATCAATTAATTAAAATCTAATTTGAAGAATTTGTATATATCGAACTGGAACCCATGTCCTCTCACATCATTATCGATCAATATTGTATTTTTAGTAAACATTTGATTCATTATCAAATGCAACTAATAACATTCGTCTTTAAGTGTCTATTCCGTTTTTTTAAAACAACAATTTTTCATTTTCAAACGGAGATAAAAGACAAAAATAAAAATTTACTAACATGTGAAAGAAAAAAAGAAAGAAAATAATAGTTCATACTTCTATTCTTTACATCGTTTTATAAATTAACTGTTTGCATATATTTACTAATTGCGTGTAGTTCTCAGTCATTTCGCAATATATGTGACAGATTTTGGAAACGGGATAAACTCTACTTCACCCAAAAGTCTCTCCTTATACATAATTTCTTTATAATAAGTACTTAAACAAAATTCTAAGAAGTATTGACGAAGAAAAATCACAGCACAATAGTGCTATGTGTTGACGGAGTCGCACAGCGTGTCGGAGAAAATGGCGGATAGCAACCGAAGTGTTCGCTGATTGGTCAGTTCCAGCTGTCAATCAAAGTCTGTCGTAAGGTCAATTATGGTACAAATGAAATTGAATTAATTTAATCTATTTCATATTGGTCTCATTGTTGAGAATGATTCTTTCTTGAAGAACAGAGCACATTCTGGGGAAGGACCCACTTCTGATAACAATAGATATAACATACTTTAAGCACGTAGATACCACAAGAACTCACATCCATTTGCTTTGTGTGAGAGGGCACCTCTACATGCCATTCCTGGAGTACTTCAGTCAAAATCCCGTCATCAGTTCTGCTTTTCAAGGACTTACTGAAGAAATAAAGATAATATACATACATATATATAACATATGGAAAATTTCCCAGGGCCAATGGGTGACCCAGTCGTCGGGCTGATTTTACAAACTTTAAGGAGAATTTCATACATATTGTACATGCAATAGCTTTTTTTTTCTTTAAAAAGAATTGTCATTTCTAGGCACAAAGCAATAATTGGAGTATGCCATACCTGTCAAATCTCTGCTGTAAACCACATCTCTTGTTTAACTTGTCCCGAGATCAATTCTAGGCTGAGCCTCTTTGATCCGTATTGGATTGATATTTTTGGATTCCTATATATTTGGTTTCTTATATTGAATAGCATGTATCAATTGGGTTCCCCACATCAATTTGAATATAACATTACATAGCAACATTGCGTCTAAGTTTCTCCAACATTGTGATTCAAATTGGTTAATAAAAGTCAGCCAAGTAATCAATTAATGGCACAAAAAAAAAACTGCCATTAAGATTATGGCATTACCTTAATGACATTGATCAATGTGATATAATTAATTGCCGACTTTCTTTAATTACATGTCTTTATTTATATTATGATTATACTAATAAAGGGCAATCGCTTTCATTGAAGTTTTCACGCTTACATCATTTTTATCTCTCCTCACAAACAGTTCACAAATTGGATTGAAAACGGACAATAAAGCAAAGCAATCTATTAACGTTTAATGCTATGCCATTTACAACCCATTTGAGGAAATTAATACGTATCTATGAAACTTTCATCGTGTGTACTTGTGTACTGTGTATTGAATCACATATGTAAATATAAGGTAGGTACGCGTTGACCTAGAAAATACGCCAAAAATACGAGTTAACCAAAGATTTGGGTACGAGTTAACCAAAGATTTGGGTACGAGTTAACAAGGGTACGAGTTGACAAGGGTGTGAGTTGACCAGTAACCAATAAAATATAAGCGTAACATACTTATATATATGTGTATCTGAAAAACTCTCCTCAGCGAAATTGCTCTCTGTCTAGAGAAGTCAGCGTAACCTTACCAATTCAAGTTTTCTTTATTAAGCACATATTCTTTGATATCATTTGAACGAATCGGATATAATAAATCCGTCCTTCAAAATCGTAAAAATCGCGTTTGCAGCCTAGACTGAATTTCAATAACGAGAACAATTTTGTTGTATAAACCGATCTAAGAAAAACAACTCTTACTTATTTGTAACTTAATAATGTATTAGTTGCGTCCCTTTGTTCATCGCGATTTCCTCTACCGGTTGTATCGATTTGTATTTTACTCAGGGTTGGTGTCTCTTCGTCAGGTTCCCGTTTAGGTCTGGGACGTTACTTATGCGACTTTCAGTCTTTAATGAAATCGCACATATATGATTTTTAATTACTTCTTGGTCTGCCCAGAATTGATCAAGTCTGGTTGTTGTCTTTGAGCAAAGATTTTTGTTGTATTGCCTCTTGCTACATTAACATGTGTCTTACTGAATGGTCCGTCCTCCACTTGCTAAAATACGTGACTTCTTTGTCATACTTTCGACATTCAATCTCGTGCATTTCATTCATATATGCCACCTGCATGTTCTAAATTTTAGATATGTATGGCTCTGGTTGTGAATATGACATTCAGATAAATACTTCCGCACTTGCACACGCGAATATAAGCACGCAATCACCCTGATTTCTTATACACATAGCAACGTTGTTGTATGAAAAAGTAAAGTATGCTTTGATTCCAAAACAAAAATTCGGTTTCTTTAGTCCCAGCGTCAATCAAAACGGCAATTGAACTTGAATATTATAGTAATCATGCATGTTCGGTGAAAATTGGGATGTAACGCTTTTATCAATGTCTTTAAACACCACTGTGGGCAACATGAGTGCAGTGGTAGAGCGTCTGACTCATGTATCAAGGGTCCTAGGTTGGATCCCCTGTACTCAAGGTGAAAATTGACGGGACTAAATATGTTTGAAGCTTCTGTCACAACCGATGTGAAATAAATAAGTTTAAACTAAACACCAGCAGAGATCTCAGTTTTGGCTGCAGACGACTTTTAAAGGCGAAGAAATAACACGACTTTGTCGCCTGATATTGCTCTCAATTTCGAACTGTCACAAAGTCGTTTGATAAAACATACAAGTTCTTAAGTCATTGATTCAATTCTCGTATTTTCGTCGCAACGGATGTCACTTAGTATCACAATGTTTGATTTTTTACTTTTTAATTATTATCTGACATCATAGACCAGTCGCATAATCCGGGGACTCAAAGGCCTACTGGTTAGCGTACAGAATTTGAAATCACTGTTGTGTTCAAATCCCTGTGACGGCATTATGGTTTACATTAGAGGCAGTCTCCCGACTGACTTATGGAATCCCGATGGTTCCACCAGACTTGACCCTGCTTTTTGGCCAGTTGAGTATGGACAATTCCTCCAACATTTGAAGCCGGACATCAAAACAAAACTTAAATAAGGTTGACGCGATGTAAAAAAAAAGGAAAGAAAAAGAAACCCACAAACGTCAAACATGAGTAGCGGGATATGCCTTGCGAACTTTCATTAAATCACCCTCGGTACGAGTACTGGTTATGTCTCCAGGAAACAGAATCGAGCGTGATTTATCTTAGTTGTAAGAACTTGTTTCACAATCGATGTATAAAATAAGTTTAGACAAAACTAAACATATATATAAAAGTCACTTAATCCATCCTTCATGAGTCTTTTGCGGGCGTGTCTAAGTGAGTAATGTTTCGTCACTGACTAGACGACAAAAAATAGCATTTACGTAGTTCATACGTGAACTGATGTAGAAACAATGTTTGATTAAAAATTCCTCCTTTTGTCACGATAGTTTCTTTAGAAGCCTGAAACAAATGCATCAACAGGACGTGTATATAACGGACCTAGGGTTTCACTCATTCACAAATTTGGTGTGACTTTTGCAAGAGATGCGACCTGAGGTAAATTATGGAGAAAGGGTTATTTTTCTTTCTTTTTAAAAGAATGTAGCTCTACGTGCTGAAAAACACGAACTGTTTGACATGGGTCTCACGTAGTGTCGACCCTATTTTTATGCGTGGGACTAGAACTCGACAATTTTATACGTGCTAATAAGTGGAATACATACATCTAGATTATTCGGAGTTGTGTTTTTGTGTAAGTTAATCTATGTACAAAAATTGTTTCGTCACATAGTGGAATTATTCACATATTTTAACTCGTAATGTAATGTTTAACTAAAGACATAGTTAAAGACTCGGTTACATATGTCTCTATCATGGATTTTTTAAGAGGAAAAATCAAATCCCATTGAGTATAAATGAATACGTTAAATAACTTGTTATTTCAAAAGAGGTCTGCCGTTAAGACACAAAGCGAGCATCCTTCAGCATCTAGAATAATTGGCAATTTAAAGGCTTGTCAACGTGAAGTTCGAGTGTTGTATGAAAGGTTTAATAGTAAAAGGGAAAAAACCTGTACATTTACTCGTTGAATGGTTTAAAAAGAGTTATCTTTCATTTCGTTACAGTTTTTGTCCAATCAAAATCAAGTCACGTGACCTGTGACGTATGATGTAAATAAACCAAAACATCAACAAAACTGAGACAGTCGAAACAGGAATTACGCGTCTACAATATATTAGATAGAAGAAGACAAAGAGATGAGTTCTTCCCAGGGAAACCTTCAGAAAGACGAATTGCAAGGTAAGCGACTGTGTATTATATCGATATTTTCGTTTAGATCTTGTAAAATTTACTTTATTTGGCCTATTGTGCTGGCACTAATTGGCAATACAGGTGCCCGGATGAAAATAAATAATAAACCCCTTAGCCCTATTATGATAGCTGAGATGGTGGTGAGTCTTGTTTTGAAACATTGATCTGCTGTGGCATGCAAGCGTCCTGACACCAATTTACTCGCAAAACATACTTAAACATCTCTTTGATTGAAAGATATTGCCATGGAGGTATTGAATTGTCAATTTCGTAAAGATCTAGAAATAATCATGTAGTGAAAGGGAGTAGTAGTGAACATTCTGGGATGTTCTGAAGAGGACTGGTTTTTGTATAGCTTTCTTTTTGTTGCTTCTGGAATGCTCTTATATTCCAAGATAAATGTGAAATTCGTCTGCAACATGGTTGTCACTTCCATCAAAGGGTTGATTCCTGGAAATGTTTGCAAGGGAATGAATATTACTCATAATGTTCCTGAAAGGCACGAACGCCATAATTAACCACAAGTGCTTGAAACAATCCTCGATAATATCCCAATATATGCACTATATACTATACAGGAGCTTGAAACAATCTTCGATAATATCCCAATATATGCACTATATACTATACAGGAGCTGGAAACAAACTTCGATAATATCCCAATATATGCACTATATATATATTATATAGTGCATATATTGGGATTTTGGGATATTATCAAAGATATTGTTTCAAGCACCTAAGTAATTAACCCCTAGGCTCCAAATTCCCTACTTCTTCACATCTGCAGATGTTATCTTTAGAAACCACTGAGAAAAAAAGACATATTACCCTTAATTGATGAGCAATCTTGATCTCTTTTTGGTCTCTGGTTTCTACGAAATATTAGGAAGAAACTGTTTCTTTTCATATTTTGTTATTGTCATTTACTTTTCTATTTTGTTAAGTAATGAGCAAAGCTGCCTTTCAAAACCACTTTCATAACTGTTCAGTGTTGCTGTCTTAATGCATAACTGCATTTCCTCCAAAATAATTTTAAGGTTTCACAATTTGTGTTAATTTTCCTTAAACATAACATACTCCTTACTCCAAGAAAATTGGTGATGATGAAAATAATTTCAGTAACCCTCCACTGTAACCAGTTTTTCACTTATTTATTCTATTTTCTATATATATTTTATTATGCCACATTTATTTAAAAACAACAGAAAGGTTTTTCAATCTACATTAATGTTCTACAGACATTGCATTTCCAAATGGGACTCTCACAAAATTCCAAAATGATGCAATGAGTAAACATTGGAAGAAATTGCTGTTCAGCACCTTTCATATGGGAGAGAAGAAATTGGCTGATTTTCTGTTGTTTGGTTTTCTGTTGTATAATTGTTAAAACGGTTATTGTTGGAGAAAATTTGCTCTTTCTCCAGTTCTGAATGTTAAATTTTGTTTTAGATTCTTGGGTGGATGTGCATTATCAGAACAGTGGTGGACATAACTCCCCAAAGAAGGAGTCAGAAGGCTACGTACCACTGAATATAGAGAAATTACTCAAGGATGCACAGAGAGAGTTCACCAACAGTACTAGTAGGGACACATCCGCAAGGGCAAGGTAAGGAAAAATCTGTCAAAGCTTCAGGGTTTTCTATTAAATCCTTGATAAAAGCCAACTTCGCCAACTTGGGGGATTTTTAACCCCTGTTATATAGAACTGTGAATGGAAAATATTGAAATAGGAGTCATATCAAGGAATTTGAGGTCATTTACTATATACAGCTGTATATGTTTTGGGTCAAGGAAAACCCTGTAGCTTGCTTAGAGGTTCAGATAGGAGGTGCAATGTTCAGACCCTAAAAGGAATCGTTATAAAACAATTCTGAAGCTGGCTGGTTTCGTAGTACATATATTTCATCTCTAGGTACACAAACATGCACCTTTTATGCATGCATTCACACATACACCACAGATTAGCCACACCTAGTCATGCTGGTAGATCAGCAGGATGCAGGGCTAAATGGTAAACACTGTCCTCTACAGGAGGCATATCTAGGATTCAGTGCAGTACTATAGAAAGTGCATCATGAATATGACAGAGGCACTTAATGTTTAAGTCTTACGCTGAATCCACACTTTTCTTTTTAAAGAATAGTGTGGAGTGCTGTTTAGGAAATACAAGGAGAATCAGAATGGTTGACTTGCCGACTGCCATTATGTGACTGAAATATTGTTGAAAATAACATTAACTACTTATCCAAACACTAAACATACTCCTTTATAACATAATATAAACCCATTTTTGTGGTTTCCCATTAGAATCATTACAACAAACAATTATTATCATTGCAGATAATTAGTTTTTCTAAAAGTTTCTTTGTGTGATTGTAGGTAAAACAATTGTGATGAGAATGCATTGCTTGATAGGAACAATAAATACATAGCTTTGTCTCAGTGATTTAAACTCCTGCAGCACATGTGTCAAAATGAGGCTCTATGGTGTAGCCAATCAGCTATCGAAGTTTTTTTGGATGGTCCAACATACTTAACCCTTTCCCAAACAACAAATTTTCGACTGTCCCAAATTGAAACAGTGCAGATGACATTTCAAAATGTGATGAAATTGGAAAATAATCTGATAATAATTTGCTTGTTGTGAGCAATTTCTCCTTTTCCCACAATGTTTTCTAATGTTGTCTGAAACAAAGTGGTCAAATGTCTCTATTGTTTGGGAAAGGGTTAATCCTGATTTTAATTGTCATCTGCGGCGGCTGTCCCAGTCACCGGGTTGGGCAGCAGGGAGCTAGAAGTTCTGATACCGTATATCAAATTAATTCTGTTCATTGGGATAACACTGCCAAGGTTGCATTTCTTCCTGCCAGACTCAATGCAGTCTGACCAGGACTTTCTGGGTCTTCCTTGTCTCTTTGTGCCTGAAATAGGCATCTAATGAACTTGATTTGTTGAGGAAGAAGAGTGGCATACATGCCCAAACAATTGAAAGCGTCTGCAATTTAAGGTAGATACTTCTTCCGGTATCTTCAACTTGGCATAGAACATGTACCACCTGTAACAGGTCCAGGTGAAAAGTAATCAGTAGTTTATAAGAAATATTTGAAACTAAAATCACATCCATCTCCTTTATTCTTTTTTAACCCATCATTTAGAAATAATGACATTTGACCTGTTTATTGCTGACAACTTTTAGTTTGAACTTATTTATTTTACATCGATTGTGACGGAAGCTTGAAGCTTATTAAATTCACTCTTGTTGACTGCTTCCTGGATACTGCACCAGTACTCACGCTGATTTGTGGGTTAGCCCCGGTAATTCTCACCTCGCCTAACGGGAATTCGAACCGTGGACCCTTGGTACAAGAGGCCGGCACTCTTCCACTGCACTGCTGTCGCCCACGACTCTTGAAAACATTGTTGGAAAAGGAGCACTTGCTCTTTATAAGCAATTGCTCCTTTTCCCGCAATGTTTTCTGCCCTATCAAAAGCTCTTTCAATTTGGGAATATATTAAGACTAAAGTGTTTTTTAAAATCATAGTAAAAGAAAAATTGAAATGAGGATAGTTTTAGGCCCTCCATAGTAATGGTATTTGTGACAAAGAGCAAGTTTGTTCATTATGTTGACTCTTGTCATTTGTTTACATTTTTGTCACAGCAGATTAAAATGTCATTGGATGTTATAGGTGCATTACTTGAAAGTTACCTTTTATAACCTTTTACCTGTTGTGTAATTCTGCATTGATTGGTCTAAACCAAAAGTCATTGTGCAATACTGTTTGGATAATATTGGAGGATGTAAAGGTAGACTGACATTGGAATTTCAACATTCTCAACCCTTTACCAAACACCAAATTTTTTGGACTGTCCCAAATTGAAAGAGTTTGCAGATGACATCTCAAAATGTGATGAAATTGATAAATATTCTTCTGATAGGGCCGAAAACATTGTGGGAAAAGGAAAATTCTCATTCTTTTCCCACAATGTTTTCCAGAGTTGTCTGCAAAAAACTTGTGAAATGTCTTTATTGTTTGGTAATGGGTTAATTGTGTCTTGAAACCCAACCAAATTCGAAGAAAATGGAATGGCAGATGAGAACAAAGAAATAAGAAAGAAGACTTTGTAAATGGTTTTAATATAAAATGGTTTTAATATAAAAAGTAGTAACAGGCAACAATTATAATCATAAAGTTTCAAAAAGAAAAATTGTTTTTTTATAATGGATTGGCTTTAAAAACATTATCAAAAAATACGAAAAATGTATGTTACCAGGACTTTCTCCTTCTGATACAGTGAACTCTGTTTGAATCTATGATCAGGTCTTAAAAAAAGAAAACACTTTGGCCAAAAATAGAGTTTATTGGGGCAAACAGGTCAAACATATTTGTCACCCCTCGAGGCTAAATCTATGACCTTAGATATAGGCTAGTCCTGTCATATACATGTTTATTGTTGGCCTCACCTTTATATAGGAAATTGACCCATTGCCCAATATGGGATCCTGGGACTGGCACTGGTCCATATTAACCCTTAAAGTGCTGGAACTGAACTTCATGCTTATGCAAACAGGTTAGATCCAGGCCAGCCGCCAAATAAATTGGCGGCTGGTCTCGTAACAGTGATCTTGCCTGTTAGCTGCTGTGAGATTCTTTTCTCAACAAAATTAATGTAAGCAGATATTTAAGGTTTTAGAAAGTAGATGTCTTGAAGTGATATGTATCCATGTAAACATTGTGTTTAGCGACCTCAGAGTTCAAAGTATTGTTTTGTAAATCTTTTAACACACATTTGATTCAAGTTTTAGTCCAGATAACTGGTCTCGAAGGCTATTGCTATTTTGACTGACGCCCGCGAGTCCAGAGTCAACCGTGATTTTTACGTTAGATTTTTGCGCACAGATTTTCTGCGCATGTTTGACCACCTATCATTCCATAAATATGCAATGGATTATGAAATCAAACATACCGATTTGGAGATCAACCTTTTATCTGTCGATGTGTGAAGTCTCAAAAGTGTCACTATTGTTTAAATATCCAAAACTTTGATTTAAATCACACACATAAAACGTGCTTTCAAATGTTGAGGTAAAAGTCTGAAACATCCGGATGCTAAGTCTCGCTCTGGGTATGTTACACGGTCCGATAAACAGGTCAACACTCAATTTACACACATCACTGTTAGTAACGTTGTACGCGTTTGGCGTGAGTAAAATATTTGTGAGCACTTGATACTGTACTTCGACTAAAATAATTCCCTCATTATTTTCATCATCTGATTATATATGTCTTTGTTACTTTTTAGGAAACGATGGATTTATTTATGGAATTCCACGGTCGTTAACTATCTTGTTTTAAAAATGGGAAGTCCAGACAAAGTTGAGGCCGTCATTTTTCCTCATTGAAACCAAATACATGGAAAGTTGAATTGCGCTTCTTGCAGACTTAGTTTAACGCATTGGCTGAAACTTGCGAAATGATATACGGACAGTTGCTAATCCCCCCCCCACAAACGAACATTTGCCCCAATTTTTGTATAACTCCTTATTGAATGTTAAATGTTCAACCGTCCCAAATTGAAAGGGTTTGCAGACGACATTTCAAAATGTGATGATATTGGAAATGATCTTCCTATTAGGTAGAAAACCTTGTGGGAAAAGGATGAATTGCTCGTAAAGAACAATTTATCCATGCTCCACAATGTTTTCTAGAGTCGTCTGCAACAAACCGGTAAATTTGGTTATTGTTTGGTAATGGGTTTAGGCGCACATTTGTCCCCCCACTGTAATATAGATCAAGGGCGGACATTTCCCCCCTCATATTAATCTTTTGTAACTTGATATATTATGATAGTATTCCGTTATATTTCAATAAAAACTTAAATGGAGATAATATTTTTTATCAGACCAGAGACATAGCTTACAATCATAACATCTATGTCTCTGATCAGACTAACCTGTCAATTTTGCTCTATTACGCCGATGGCACTTGGTCAATTATGCCGTGAAACTTGTTTCGACGTTAATTTTCTTATTTTCAGCAAAATTAGTTCTCTCTTACTTAATAATCAAATGTGATGGTCTTTGATTGTCATACTGACACAAATTGAAATACCTTTGGTCTTCTTTGTTTTGGATGGTTTGCCTCGAGTAACATATTGGGTAAGTGTGACCTCCTTTGACAGGTGTTTGGTCATGGCTTGTTGATTCAAGCATACAAAGACAATATTAAGGCCACAAGGGGAAGGATCGTGGAAATGTTTCACAGTTCTAGGACTATAAGAAACAAACAAAAAATGGGTAATAAAGGAATTCTGTTCGCCTGCCTCCTCCATTCGTGTTCTGTAGGTAATTGGGGTCAACATACCCCATATTGAAGTGATCGTTCATTGGGGGGTTCTAAAAGTGTACGTTCGTACTGGCATGAAGTTAGGCGTAGTGGATGTGGAAGATCCCTTATGAAATCAATCACAGACGACTATATGAGAGATCTTGTGGAGAGAAAGTTTTAAGTCAATTGCTAACGCATCGAATGGACAAGTGTGAAATACAGATTTCAAATTATTGTTTTGAAAAGGATTGTTCCGTTTGTGAATGCGCTGCATGTACTCGTTGCAGTATTTGTAGGAAGTTATGTGAATGCACAGGGAAATGGTCTGTAAAAGAGCAGTTTTTCCAAAAGAATACTTCCATCGAACACCTGTTAGAAGTCCAAATTTCAGCGATCAACAGGCGAAACAAATTGTTGTAACAACAGATTAAAGTTCTTAATTAAAAAGGAGTAGAAATCAATGTGACTAATTGAAAATTCGCTTCTTATGAGCTACATTTCATTTCGGTACAGAAGCCTGGTTCAAGTACATGTATATAGGTCCTACATTTGGTAAATAGGTTGACGTTATAGGTTCATAATTTGAATGAATTGTAGAATGGATATCATTTGAAACACAGCATACCACTTGCTCCTAATATACCAATGTTGCATGCGTATAACTTCGTCTGCAAAAAAAAACAGATCCTCCTTGTTCATGGTGTCTGATGATAATGGATAGGCTTGGACAAAGTTAATCATTTTGACTTTGTGAATTTATCGTTTATAATTTGATTGAACTTGGACATTTATTGAACGCTTTATGTGCGAACTTAAAACATTGTGAGAAAAGCACTTTGTTTCATTTTGGTTAAATAACTTGACTTTGTAACTTTAAGGGATTAAAATCTTTATTATTTCCTTTTACGATTTTGTTATTTTTCTCGTTAGGCTCTAGCTGCCTTAATTGTCATTTAATTTAAAAGCTAGTGGTGTGATCCTTACTAACTAATTGTTTAACCCGAGTTAGACAACTTTGATCCAGAGCCCGAACCCGGTAAAACTCGCTACCCGAGGCGAGGTTTACGACACATGTATATAACATCGTCTGCAAAAAAAACCCACAGATTCCTCTTGTTGTCTGGTAAAGGATTGATGATAATAAGCTTGAACTATTTATCCCCATCCCTTCTTCAAACACTATAAACACTGTGCAACGACATATTGTTATGAAGGTGTTAAGTGAAATATTCATTATGTCAAAATATGTTGTTTTATTCCTTTGACATTAAATCTACTGTGTAAATATGTGATAGATAGGCTCTGGTTATGCAGTTTTCACATGCAGGTCGCTGATAGCGTGTACCCGATGAACACCCAACGTAATACTTCATGAGTAACTTTTTAAACACTAGTTGCAGTAAGTATATGTTTGGTGTTCATAGGACTGAACGTCACCGATCAAACACAGGTGAAGGAAATAGTTTGTTTTAGTTTCAAGGAAATCAACTACAAGTTTTATCGGTCCGACGTCAGGCTTTTTACGCTAGGCTTTAATATCGCCCTAATCACAGTTTTATAAATTGAACTTTTAACCCTTTCCCAAACAATAACGCCATCTCACCAGTTTTTTTGCAGACAACACTGGAAAATATTGTGGGAAAAGGATAAATTGCTTGTAACGAGCAGTTTTTCCTTTTAACCACAATGTTTTCTGCCCTATCAGAAGATTATTTTCCAATTTCATCACATTTTGAAATGTCGTCTGCAAACTCATTCACTTTGGGACAGTCGAAAATTTGTTGTTTGGGAAAGGGTTGAATGATCCTTATTCCTGTTAGACTCGATTCAAAACAAAACATAAAAAATAAAAAAAATAAATGTATATATTTATTTTTGGTAACACTACAATCACGTAATAGGCCTACTTAAACAAAATAAGCCAATTAATAGATAACAAAAACAAGGATGTTATTTTAGAAAAACCATAACGGATTATGTTTCAAATGCTGGTTTGCAAAAGACATCTTATCCAAGCATATCTTCTCCGAATCTGTATGTGAAGATAGTGCTGGAACCCACTTCATAGATATGCAAACAGTTAGATCCAGCCCAGCCCTGTGATCTAACCAGTTTGCTACTCCCGGTATCTTTCCCTAATGAAATTAAGCAAATATTTAAGGTTTTGGAAAACATACAACTGAAAAATCTATTGTCAGAAAATTACCAAGCATTCTAAGGGTAAATGGTGATAAGGTTAAAACCGTTTTGTCTTGTATCAAGGGGTTAAATACTTAAGAAACAGCAAATCACCATTCGTCACCACCATAAACACAGCATGAATAGAAAAAACATTAATAAAAAGGGACATTTATAGACTAAAAGACTTTGTCCTCTTTTCACAATATATTCTACATTTTTCTGTAGTTGCCTTCAAATTGCATGGTCCAGACAAAAAAAATCCCACTTGATGGAGTATTTTCCACTGGTTGGTTAGACAAATACATTTGAGAAAAGGGATAAGTGGGTCACTATGTTTTTATATATCTCTTGTTTTTCACCCCTTTATATAAGACCAATTTCATCCTTAAAAGTGGATTGTAAACATTGCTTTACCCTATACGTTGCTTGTTACGGTTTCAATGCTTAGACTAAAGAGAAAGTTTCCTTTAGGTAAAGGACTTTTTATAGTCTTGCATAGAACCCAAGAGTTTCTAGATGTTTTTTTAAATCTCAACTGGCATTTTGCCCTCTATGATATTATATCAAATTTTGAAAGGGTATCTTTAAAGATTCATAGTTTATTCTGCTGTTGCTTTGGAATTCTGAAAGATCAGAAAGATTTATACAAATCGTATCTATGAATGAAAGGATGCCATTGGTATTCATTTTACTGTTCATAGATGGTTAAGTGCACAGCTTTAAGTCTAGAAGTAATGTTCCTACCGTGTCCTGTTTGGGACACGGTAGTAAATCCGCCCTCTTAGCTCTTTGGAGCAGGCCGGTTGTGTATCACAACCGCTACAATAATTCAAATATGGGGCAACTAAATGCAACAAAACTTCACCTGATCAAACATATGCATAAAATCTCATACCTCAGAGTCCAAAAGTTAATATTTTTCCATTAATTTAAGAGAATAGAAGCATTTTTCGTATCTTTATACTTTTCATTTCTCAAATTCATCACTTCCGGTTTTCATTTGGATATCCAGGACTATCCTGCAACAATTGACAACAAAATTGGGTCAAATTGGGCGGAGCTTAACCTATAGGGGTATTCCATATTGGAAGTTGTAGTAAGGTTGTAAAAAAGGCGGGAAAAACATGTGTTTTCATTGGATGAGCCCTTCATGTTCAGTGGGTAATTTCCATATTTTTACAGCAGAAAGTGCGAGAAGTTGCGAAAAAATCAAAATGGCCACTAACGGTTTGTTTCTCACTAAATTTCACCAACAATTAAGAAATATAACTTAATTAAGAAATTTTAGCTTCTATGAAGCTGTTTGATTAGATATTTTAGACAATACTATGCTATGGTTATCATAAAAAGGTTATCTATCACATGGTAGCTAAAATTGATTTTGCTCCAACAAGTGATGAGCGTGGAATCGTAACGTCGGTGGCAACCAGATAGCAGCCACAAGACGTTACGACATCGTATCTACTTTAAGTCCTGCAATGAACCTTCAGAATATTGTTTGAATTTTTTTTTCTGACGAACAAAAACACACTTATGATTCCTACATTGCAGATAAGATTGGATTTTTCATTCATTGATTTTGTATTTTTTCACAGATGTTCCTTTTTTCCTATCTTACCTAACTGATAGTTGGTTTCAATATTAGCTGCTTGAATACGTTTTGAACAGCAATAAAGGGTTATTATTAAATGTAGGAAAAGTAATACCCATTCTGTCTATGAATAGTTTCAAGGAATATCTGATTATTATTAGTGTCTTGTAGCTCATTCAAAAGCTGTCAATTTCTATCATTCAGGTATTCATTTACAAAGTTTACATCAACCCTTTACAAAACGCCAAATTTTCACCTGTCCCAAATTGAAAGAGTTTGCAGACAACATTTCAAAATGGGATGAAACTGGAAAATAATCTTCTGATAGGGAAGAAAACATTGTGAGAAAAGGAGAAATTGCTTGTCACGAGCAGTTTCTCCTTTTCCCACAATGTTTCCCAGAGTCATCGTGAACAAAGTCATTAAATGTCATTATTGTTTTGGAAATGGTTAAAGGCAGGCCATTTTTAGAAAATATAAAACTATTCCCCCATGTTTGGTTGTTACTTGTCCAAATTGAAAGGTAAAACAGATGATAAAAAATGTAAGATAAACTACTTCTTTGATGATATAGGCTATTTGTATTGACGAAAGGAAACGTTTACAGCAATTCATCCTTTGTCATGGTTGTTTCTGAAGTCCTGGATTTGTGATAGGAAGGTCTTACAGTGTAATGGGTTTAACCCCTAATTAGTTAACCCATCTCACGGTTATACCTTTTATACAAATCTTCAAATTTATTCAAATCTTTGTCTTTAGAAACAAAATAACCTTGAATATTGGATGACCAATAAGTGGTTAACCCATTATGCATTTTGACCATCTTTGCACAAAAGAATGCACATAAAAATGGGAAAAAATGCTTTTCAATAATTTATATTCTTTTGTTTGGTTCAATGGTCCGAAATTATACATAGGATTTTGAATACAACAAAATGTGGTCTTTCTAACAGTTCTTTCTCTTCTCGCAATGATATTAGAAGGTATTTACTGAGCATATGACGCTAAGAATTATTTCAACTATGCATGTAGAGACCTATTAAGTTACCTTTTCTGACATTTCTAGGCCAAACTGAGCTATTTCTGTACACATTGTACAGAAAACTGCCCAAGATATATTTATTTCAAGCACATAGTAAGGTATTTAGAGAGGTCACAGTCTATTTATCTCTTTTTGCTTTGTTTAACCCTTTCCCAAACGCCAAATTTCTGACTATCCCAAATTGAAAGTGTTTGCAGACCGCATTTCAGAATGTGATGAAATTGGAAAACAATCTTTTGATAGGGCAGAAAACGTAACGAGCAATTTCTCCTTTTCCCACAATGGTTTCTAAAGACGTCTGCAACAAAGTGGTCAAATGTCGTAATTGTTTGGGAAAGGGTTAAAAGAAAATTTGCATTTCCATGTATCTATGCAGAATTTAAGAAATATAGCAGGATAAAAAGAAATGTACTGGTAATGAGCACCCACAATATCATATAAGGCTTAGAAAAGGGAAAAAAAGCAAGTTTGCATGGGAAATCTAAAACCCTGCTATGTACTTATGTCCTTGTCCTTTTATTTGTTACAGTCTTATGTTATTGAGGGTTGATAGACAAACAACCACTTCACTTTTGTGAAGGCGTTGATGAAGTGTTGCATTGAGCCCTTGCAGGTGCGTAGCTACCTATACGCAGAAACACAATTATTGTGTACATATTGTCCAGGAAAATGAAAAAAATAAAAAGTGCAATAAAACCATCAATCACCAGTCAAAGTAAAATGTGTGAGGTTAAACATTTTTTTCAGGGTTGGGGGGCATAGGCTCACGTTGAGTCCATGACAAAAAGAAATGCGTACGCTTACTAAATGGTCTAGCTATGCCCCTGCCTTGTTATTGTCATATTATTGAAAGCGGAACAAATATGAAACCTGAGCCAACGACACTCATGTTGGAAGGAACAATTAATTCTTCATAGTTTAGTCATGTAGAAACTGTTATGACTCAAATGAGAAATTTGAATTGGTGGTAGATTTGAAAAAAATAATTGTTTCTATCAAAGTGCTGATAAGGCTTTTGATATCATAGAATTCTTATTTCATCCATATTTGACTGTTTATGAATTCTGTTTTGAATGAGAGGGTTAACCCTTTACCAAACACCAAATCTTTTACTGTACCAAATAGAAAGAGATTGCAGATGACATGTCAAAATGTGCTGAAAATTGGAAAATACTCTTCTGATAAGGCTGGAGACATAGTGGGAAAAGGAGAAATGGCTCGTTATGAGCCATTTCTCCTTTTCTCCTTTTCCAACAATGTTTTCCAGAGTCGTTTGCAATACAGTGGTTTAATGTCTTTATTGTTTAGTAATGGGATAATAAGGCCAACAAATTGTTGGATAAGGGCATCACGACCTCATACCAGAAGCTAGGTCAACGGAAGCCTCAGGCTAGTATTGATATAATTATTTGCATCCATATTTACAGCCTTCACCATTCATAAACCCACTAATTACCCCAGGTTGGGAACTAGAATTTACCCCTTGGCTTCCATGTGTGTTTGTAGTAACCAGATAGTCAGGGACAGACTGCGATTGTATTTACTTTGCAAACCCAAGCACAAGAAGGTAGATATATCTTGCAGAAATCCCGGGATTGCCGAGTAGATACGATTGTAAACACATAAGATTTTTTTCGCTGCCATGTTGCCGGACTACATGCAAAATTGCTCCACACTAATTCAGAGGTTATTCTAAGAAATGGCCAAGGTATTCCAAATAGGACAGACTATTGAGTGTAACAACATCTGCCACTAGAGTAGTGTTAGTTTGTCAATCAAAATAACAGACAATGCTGTCAACAGACTCAGTGGTCTCAATAAGAGCTGGTTGAATAGGGGAAAAACAAAATCTGAACAGGTCACTTGGAGAGGGGGTCCATGGGGGTTGTTTACATCTCCGCATATTTGAACCTATATAACATCATTTGAGGCAGTTATTTTGGGCTGCGGCCTGTTCTTATTGAGAACACTGCAACTATGTGCCATATATAGAGTCCTGCCTGGCTTAGTGGTTAAGGTGGTTGACTCAGAACTCGGGGGTCCCGGGTTCAAGTCCTACCAGGACCTCTGGTTTCGTGGGAGTGGCCTTTGGCTAGTCACTTCAGAGTCCTAGCTTAGTACTGGTGCATCCAGGAAAGCCGTTCCAGAACTGAAAAATGTAGGTACGGCACTGACGAAAAGGAGCCATATGGTACCTGTGTCTAGTAAATGACCATCAAAAAAAAAATTAATATATCCCTAAAAGCTACAATGAATTGATTTAGGACAAGGCTATTGTAAGTCTTTCACAAACACAAAAGATTTGCTATAGTCTGGCTCTGAACCATTAGTTATAAATGATTGTATCCTTAGAAACCATTTTCTCTCTGATATAAGTCTGAAACAATTTAGATATGAATGAATTATTTCGTTTCATGAGCAATTTTCTGGTTTTGTTGCAATTTTTACAAAAATAGTCTGTAGCTCTTGTATTAACCAAGCTTGTTACGAAATAATCAGTGAATAATTTTCTCTCGTTACAGCCCTAAAGGTATACAGAGTCCTTCGAATGAGCTTGCTTCCATAAATGGGTCTTCACAGGTAAGAGTTGTTCAGTGTTACATCAATATGATTATGCAACCTTTTGTTCCCTTGGCAAACAAAGTATGAAGAGCAAGCTGTGTTGGAGTCATTCCCTTGTCTCTTTTTTGGTCTGTCTGAGAGGGGTTATGGAGCAATTTGAAATTTGTCATCGTAAATACCATACTTTACAAAGAGAATGTAAAATTAAAACAGAGTAAGATAAGACAAAAAATAAAACAAAAACAAAAATAGTAATGTTGTTGTTGATTTTTCTAAAAACTAATAAAGAAAATTCTAAATGCTTTATTTTTGTCATCTGCTGTAAACTTATTGTTTGGTCTTGTCAGAAAAATAATGCCTATGAGATTGACCCTTTACCTAACACCAAATTTTAGAATGTCCGAAATTGAAAAATGTTTGCAATCGACATTTCAAAATGTGATGAAATTGCAAAGTAATCTTCTGATAGGACAGAAAATACTGTGGGAAAAGGAGAATTTGCTAGTCACGAGCAATTTCTCCTTTTCCCACAATGTTTTCCAGAGTCTTCCGAAAAAAAAATGGTCACATGTTGTCATTGTTTGGTATTGGGTAAAGCTTTCTTTTTCATTACTTTTCTTGCATTTGTAGGATGAGAGAGTGGATCCAGGAACGGACTGGATCTGGGATTGGTCCAGTAGTCCAGATATTAACCCAGCAAGGTACGCTAATATCTATATTGCTTGTCTTTAACTTATATTTCCTATATTCATAAAGAGACAACACTAACTCTAATGAATCCCCATTAGATCTTGTTGAGTATTTAGTGGAATTTATTTACATTAAAAAACTACCTTGCAACAGTCCCTTGACTGCCAGTTTACCAGATGACAAGTTAATTATATTCCCAACATCAAAGAATATTTAGACAAGAAATAATTATTGAAAATGAATTAAAATAAGGAAGGTGCTTTTAAGATGTAATAGACAAAATAGAAACTAATTGCTTCTTATTCAACAAGACGGCATTTGGATTTTTATACTGTCCTACAGAATGTTTAGGGTTCTACGCTGCTTGAAGGATCCGCGGCGGTGTAATTGTTAGCGTCGGGGACTAGTGGCTGGTCATCCCGGGTTCGATCCTGGAAGGCGGCCAATTATTTCACCATGGAGTATCCTTGGGCAAGACACATTTCCTAGCCTAGTACTGGTAGTCATCCAGGGAACATGTACAATAACACTCAAGGCGAGTCCTGTACATTAATGGAAAAACAAAACAAACAAACAAAAGCCCATCATTTAGCATGGTGGTCCTCCTCTGTCATTTAGAGTTTGGCATCGCACATAAGTGAAATAATGATGACAGGATCTAAAACCCATATGAAGTAAAATAATTAAAATCAAAATTAAAATCCAGAAAGAAATTCAAAAGACATTTTCAGCTAAAATGTATAATCAAAGGATTGTTTGTTAAATCCTTTTCCAAACAATATCGTAATTTGACTACTTTGTTGCAGACGACCTTAGAAAACATTGTGGGAAAAGGAGAAATTGCTCGTAACAAGCAATTTTTCCTTTTCCCAATATGTTTTCTGCCCTATCAGAAGATTATTTTCCAATTTCATCACATTTTA
Source organism: Cerastoderma edule (assembly GCA_947846245.1). Lineage (NCBI taxonomy): Eukaryota > Metazoa > Mollusca > Bivalvia > Cardiida > Cardiidae > Cerastoderma > Cerastoderma edule. Next base: position 26,702,533 of record OX401415.1, read on the forward strand.
AAATGTGGTCTGCAAACTACTTTGTTGCAGACAACCTTAGAAAACATTGTGGGAAAAGGAGGAGAAATTGCTTGTAATGAGCAATTTTTCCTTTTCCAAATATGTTTTCTGCCCTATCAGAAGATTATTTTCCAATTTCATCACATTTTGAAATGTGGTCTGCAAACTCTTTCAAGTTGGGACAGTAAAAGATTTGTTGTTTGGGAAAGGGATAACCATCAGGCAAACACAATGAGGGTTCAGTGCAAGACAATTTCAAGTTCTCAACAGACATGAAGTGTTTTAAAACTACAGTCTTACATTAAACCCTTGAATTTCATGCATCAGTGAGCATACACTACTACAGAGTTTTCCCTTTTTATTTTTCATATGGGTTTTACATCACATCAACATTATTTCAGTTATGTAGCGATGCCCAACTCTTAATGATGGAGGTAGACCCCATACTCAACTGCCCACAAGGGCTGGTCAAGGTGGGTAGAACCATCGGCATTCCATGAGTCAGTTGGGAAACTGCCTCTCATGAAAATCCATATCCCTCTCAGGATTTGAACCCACGCGGAAGAATTTTCCTTTAATCCCTCCAATTCATGACAATCACTATTGTTTGAATTCCACATATGTTTATACTAGTCGATACTATTTCCAGTGAGTTTTAATTTTCACTTTTTTTATCTTCAGTGATATTGGTGCAAAGTTTCGTCACCTCTCCCAGAGGAGAAATCACATGAGTGTTCGAAGACATCAGAACGTGAGCTTGTTTAGTCTCGAGAATCTACCAATCCTGTCCGCTACGCATGCTTTCGCATTCCTCATCGGAGCTGTTGTGTAGGTGTTTGTTAATCAGTTTAATTTGTTTACCTTGATTTAACCCTTATAGTACTGGAACCAACTTTATTCTTATGCAAACAGGTTAAATTGGCGGCTGACCTGTAATCTAACCTGTTTGCTACTCTGGGTATCTTTTCTCAACAAATTTAAGCAGATATTTAAGGTTTTGGAGAGCAGATAACACAAAAATTTATTTTTTAGAAAATTACCCAGCATTCCAAGGGTAAATGAAGTTTTATTACATGGTCCATGTGATATTCATTTATTTAATTGATAGTCGGCCCCCGGCCTTAACAATACAATATACATAAAAAGATTAACATGTACAGCCAAAGGTAAAGCATGTTTAAACAATATACATAGGAGGTTGTTGAAAGCAATCAAAATAATTACAAAACAAAGTCTGCTAACTCTTACTCATAATGAATTGATAAAATTTTCTCTTTTTTGGTAAGAATAGTATACATACATAGCAATATTGCGTACTTCATCTTTATTCTTACGTGTCAAAAGTAAATTAAACTTTTGTATATTTGGATGTTTATAATATCTTTGTTGAAAATAAGTATCACGTAGATCAGAATACAGTGGGCAAATAAGTAAAAAATGATATAGATCTTCAGTCTTATTCTTACAATAACAGCAATTATTATTATCTTGTTCATGGTCCTTATAGCGGTTTTCCTCTACAGCTAACTTGAGAGTTGCTGTTCTAAAGCATGCGAAAGATTTACGGAACTTGTATAATGTTAAAATGTCTAGATAAGTTTCATACCCAAATGTCGACTTAAAACCAGTATAGTAAAATAGTTTTGTTTCGGTACAACATTTATTTCTCCATACTTGCAAATACTGGTCTTTCAATCTCTGCAAGTACTGAGCAACAAAATGCTTTTCATTTGTTATCAATTGATTTTCCCAAGCGTAACCAAATCCTTTTTCGCATAAATGACTTTTTAGTCTAGATACCCAATTTACATATCCAAATGAATCATACATTTTTAACATATTGTAACATTTTTTAACAAACCTGCTATTCGGCATAATAATAATTCTCAACCAATACTTTATAACTCTTATACAAGTGTAAACATATAATGGAAAACAACCACATTCGCCAAGGACAGCCGCATCCGAGGTATTCGATGGTACACACATAAAACGCTTACATGCATATTTTTTTACCCTTTCAATACAGTCAAACGATTGAAAACCCCATGCCTCACTCCCATATAACAATATCGGTGCAATCTTTGTGTCAAAAATTTTAAAAAACAGTTTACCATTGGTAGGTGAAATCCCTTTCAAAGAAGTCAATACTAAGTTCAATGTACATTTCGCTCTAAGAGCATTCTGTTCAGTCATTCTGAACGAAGATAAACCACTTGTAAAATTCACACCAACATATGTGAAAGCATTTACACATTCTAAAGATTTATTTTCAAAATAAAATTTGTCATACCTTGAGAGGGGACCTCCTTTTCTAAGAACTACAACTTTAGTTTTTTCAATGTTAACTTTAAGTTTGAAATCTTTGCAGTATGTTTGTAAAACATTTAAGTGTTTTTGAAGACCCGTTCTCGTGTCTGCAAGTAACACGATGTCATCAGCGAACATTAACATGAATATCGCGATGAAATCCGGGTTTAACTGTATGCCTTTGTTTCCACTTTTAGATGTCATGTCATGGAATTCATTAACGAAGAGAGTAAATAGTATAGAACTCATGGAACAGCCCTGTCTCAAGCCCACTGGACAATCAATAGGATCACTAAACTCATTACCTGAACGTACAACCGTTTTTACTGAAGAATATATACTTTTTATAGAATTTAATAATTTACCGTCGATACCATGAGATAATAATATAGAATACAACTTCGATCTGTCAACTGAATCAAACGCTTTCTTAAATTCGATGAAGGCTACATACACTTTCTTATGTTTCCTTGACAGATACTTGCTTATTACTGCCTGTAGAACAAAAACATTATCAATCGTCGATATTATACTGGTCCCTAGATAAAACCAACCCTTCTGTTTTACTCAAAACTGGCTTTTCAAGTTGTTATGTTTACTACATCACCCAGAATGTACTTTAAGGTTTACTGTGAAACCAGCCTGATAAATTTATTGATTTGACGAAATTCGACACATCTGAAATTGAACTCCTCATGTGACCAAAACCATTGTGAAAAATGGAGAAATTCATACCATCAAAATATTTCAACTTTTGCCGGAATGGTTACTCCCTCATATTGTTAATGAAATATTTATGCTTGTACATAAAGATTCTCAGCTTCAATTGATTTCAAGTTATCACTTCCTCTAATCTGATTTGCGGTCAGTACAGGCCGTTGTTTGTCTAAGGCGGTTTCTTAGTTCTTGGGAATCCCTTGAACTGGTCAGTAATCAACCAAGAATTTTTAAGATCAATAAAATTGTTGCTTCATAAAGAACCAATCAAAATTGACCTGTTGACTTAAATACATGAAAACGAATATTCATAATGATTAAGCCGATAATATATGCAATGCCTGTGCGTTTATTTCATTTAATGGTATAGATGCACCAAAGTGGGGTTTTATTGAGGTAGAAGCTTTCTAACTCATCTTTTTCTATTTAGATAAGATAAGATTAGAGTCATTAACTGACACAGGTCCCATATGGGTCCTCTTTGTCAGTGCCGTACCTACATTTTTCAGTTCAGGAACGGCATTTTTTTATAACATATATCTAGATTTCATGAATAAGCAATTTATCTTAATGCCTTTTTTATGACAATTCTAGGACTTTGAAAACCCCTTTTGTTGACAGCATTGCAGTGATAGTGCATTAGATTCTGGATCTGAGGCTTGTAAGCAGCGAGTTGTGATTTAACCCATTCCTAAACAATAACAGCATTTGACCACTTTGTTGCAGACGACTTTCGAAAAGATTGTGAGAAAAGAAGATATTGCTTGTAACAAGCAATTTCTCTTTTTCCCACAAGGTTTTCTGCCCTATCAGAAGATTATTTTCCAATTCCATCACATTTTGAAATGCAGTCTGCAAGCTCTTTCAATATGGGACAGTCGAAAATTTGCTGTTTGGGAAAGGGATAAGGAGCGTTCAGTGCAAGACTATAGTAAGTGCTTCATGTTTATGAAGCACTTACTATAGTCATGCATTGAACCATCGATACGTGGAAGTACTAGTCATGTTTCCAAGAAGCAGTCATCAAGAGCAAATTTAATAAGCTTTAAGCTTCTGTCACAATCAATGTAGAACGAATAAGTTTAAACATTTAACCTCTGTAATTTTTTGTTATTTTTCAGGATGTTTGCTTGCATGAAAAAGTTTGGTCACTTGGGAAAAGTGACAGTTCTATAGGTCTAGTATGGAATCACGTGTAATAAAGCAACGACAGAGCCAGTCAAGGAAGGCATGTTTTATGACAGACAATCCAAGGAAATTTATTCTACGTCAAATTACTTAGTTGTGGTGCAAGTTATCTTTTATCACAGTTGGAATCTTTTCATGAACAATTTGTGAAACTTATGTAACAGCTTGTTTGGTTTGGGTGTTATTACATCAGTATTTTATTTAACTAAATCCAAACCAATGAAAATTGAGAAACATATATAACCCCTTATTGTGCTAGACTTCATGCTGATGCAAACAGGTTAGATCAAGGCCAGCCGCCAAGTAAATTGGTGACTTGCATGTGATCAAACCTGTATGCTACTCTCAGTATCTTTCTTCACGAAATAAAGCAGTTTTTCAAGGTTTTTGAAAGCAGATGACACAGATTTGTTTTTGAGAAAATTACCCAGCATTCTTAGGGTTACTATAAAAATCAAATCAAGGAACTGAATGAAACAAAAACATCTAGCAGGTGGAATATAACTGGAAAGCTGTGGAGCTTATTTGTGAAATTCTATTTGTCTTGGCAGTGGCAAGTGTATATGTATTTTTTTTATGTGCTATGTTGTTGGTATACAAAATTGACTAGCTACAGTAGTCCTAGAGTATTTGAAGAGATGTGAAATTATCATGAAAAACTTCAACCAAAAAACGATCAACCAATCAGTTCTTGTGTAATTTTACTTTTAATCATCTGTAGAATTTAGTGTATAAATGATTAATATGACCAAAGGTAACAGCATTCCTTTTTTTGTATCATGAATGAATTCTATGGTGAAAGTTTGAACAATTCCCTAAATGTTTTGATGCAGTGATATTAAAAGCTGCATGTTCACATGAATGCTAAAAATGTTCAAGTCTAAATGATAGCTGTTTTATCCATACAGCTTTTGTATTGCAGTATGAAATTTATGAAAAATAGTTTATGTGTTCAAAACTAATTCATAAGGTGTTGATATATGTTTGTGTACAGTTGATATGTAGAGGATCATAAAACAGTTGCAACACTTTTGGATCTAAATACACATTTATTCATTTAATACAGGCTCTGTATACTGGAATACCAATACACACTTGAAGTTGATTTGATGATATATTGTTTTTCTTGATAAAGGCTTTGGCTAAAGTATCTAGCGTTGTATGGATAAGGGAATTGTTCGGTATATTTGAAAGACTATTTTTTTTTTTAAACAGTCAAAAGAATGAAAGATGTTGAGTAAATAGTTTAGCATAAGTGTCATAATCATTGGCTTGTTGAATTTCAAAATTTAGTCTCCTGTGAACTGTAAGATTTAAACACCACCAAGTTGGTAGAATTTGTAAAGAATGGTCCAAATTTAAGCACCAGCAGATGTAGAATTAATGTGTTCAAAAATGAGTTTTCAATAAGCATTTTCAATCAAAGTTTTTCATATCCTAAGTTAAAATAAAGGATTTTCAATTCTGAATGGTTCTGTAAATAATTATTCTAGTGGGGACAAATCTTCGGAAAAGGAGAATTCATCAATCCGTAGCAAACCATTGAAATTTTATTTGTTTAGAATAGAGATTGAAATATTAGGGGCTGCTTCTCAAAGGTTTGTACATCAATCTTTCCCGTAAACATAAATATGAAGAGAAAAAGAGTACCTCAGAAAAATGTTTACTTAAATGAATGTATGTGGGAAAGTGTTCTGGGAAAGATTAGCTACAAAAATAGAGATCCACTGGTTGATTTTGATGTGCTAAAGATCCATCAAGTATGGTTTTATCAGGTCAGAAATATATTAGGAGAAAATCATTGTTTGATCCCATATTAACATTTACATATACCTAAAGGATCCTTTTTAAGCAGATAAATTCACTAGACTTTAATGTAAAAATAAAGATCTGTCTTGAGTATGGGCCAAAACACCCATACTCAGGTTGATATTTTGCATCATTGAAATCCAGTCAATAAACCAATTAAGTGAACATTTTCTAAGTTAACACTGAGAAATCCCTACATATTTGTTAGATAGGTACTTAACAAAGCTAAATGTCTAAAATGAAATAAAAAATGCATGATGATGTAAGAAGCTGCTTAAGCGTCTTTGATAAACATTTTTTTAAACAATTTGCCAATGATGAGAAATTTAGAAGTTTTTTTTAGTGTTTTTAAATGCCTTCACACTTCTACTGCAAGATGTGGAAAACTGTTTTGAATTTGGGAAATGCTTTTTTTTTTATGTTATTTTTCTTCATGTTTTAAATGTATTATGAATTGTTGTATAATTCTTCAATGTTTTTATGTTTTGATCATTGCTTATGCAATTACTTACTCATATTATGTTAATTGTCTCTCTACACATTACCCTAAGTTAACTATTGGTCACATTTGCAACCCATCTCTGGGACTTAATACTTCTTTTGATGACAATATTTCAAATTTAAGGTACTGCAAATTGGTCCAAAGTTAAAGGCACTGTTTGGCAAATGTTTTCCTTTGCATAATTTAAATGAACCCACTGGTCATTTAAGTGCATGTTGAATAGCGGTCAGCACTCTGGGAAAAAATTATGTGTAGTACTGGTGAGCATCTACCGAGAGCATAGATGGCTGCAGAATGACAACAGCACTGTTGAAACTGCATTAAATCCCAATATAGCCGAGAATATACTTGCCTTGTTATTTACTCTTGGAAAGTAAATGAAAATTTGTAAAGAAATATAAAAGGATGTCACAAAGAAATTGAAAATCAATAAAATAGTATGATAGGTCTTTTATTACTTAATATTATGAACTTACACAGTTTGTTGATATCTGACAAAAATCTTTGGACGTCCCTTTAAATCTAAAATAGGTGAAATATTGTATATTATTTTAGTTTTCATAAAATCATTTGTGTAAAAGTTCATATTGTGTGTCATGTATTGTTTATAACATTATGCTTAGTGTACAAAAGTGGCTGTAATTTAAAAACACATATTTGAAATTGATAATTATTGGTTAATGTGCTAGATTAAGTTATGAAAAATAATGTGATAAACATGGTCTCAGCTTGTTCGATAAACCCTTCCTTTAATGTACATGTTTCCTAAAGGGACCATCTCATAAATTGTGCTCTCTAGGTATCAAATGTTTCAACACTTTACCAAACACCAAATTTTCAACTGCCACAAATTGAAAGAGTTTGCTGACGACATTTCAAAATGAGATGAAATTTAAGAATTACCTTCTGATACGGCTGAAAACATTGTGGGAAAAGGAGAACTGCTTGTTAAGAGTAATTTCTCCTTCTCTCACAATCATTTCCAGAGTTGTCAGCAACAAACTGGTCAGATGACATTATTGTTTGGCAAAGGGTTAACATATACAAACATGAAAAAAAAAATGTCCATGCTTTTTATGGCCTGCTGTCACTTCTTTTGATAAGAAACAATCTTAAATTCCAAAATGTACTTTGTGATCGTACATTACCCTTTTCCCAACTGTCGACTGTCCCAAATTGAGAGAGGTTGCAGATGACATTTCAAATCGTGATGGAATTGGGAAAAAATCTTCTGAGAGGTCAGAAAAGATTGTAGGAAAAGGAGAAATTGCTCGTTAGGAGCAATTTCTCCATTTCCCTAAATGTTTCTAAAGTGGTCTGCAAAAAAGTGGTTAAATTTCGTTATTGTTTTGGAAAGGGTTAAATAAGAAAACATATGATGTATGTTAGGATCTTCTCTTTTTCTGAAATGACTCTTTGGAGATAACTTTGAAATAATTTTCTGAAATGACTCTTTGGAGATAACTTTGAAATAATTTTGTGTGACATGAAGTTTTGTTATGACAAGTTGTATTGTTATACATGTACAAAGTCTTATTGTTTGGTTATGTGATTGTAATAAACATGCTAATGTGTATTGTGGGTATGTCTTTTCATATGGGATTTACATCACATCAACATTATTTCAGTTATGTAGTCATCCCAACTCATTATGATGAAGGAAGGCCCTAAACCAACAACACAGGCTGGTCAAGCTGAATGAAACATCGGTATTGCATATGCTATTAGGGAGACTACCTCTCCTGAAAATCCCTATGCCAGTCGGGAGACTACCTCTCCTGAAAACCCACATGCCAGTCAGGACATTACCTCTCCTGAAAATCCAAATTGCCAGTTGGGAGACTACATCTCCTGAAGATCCATATGCCAGTCTGGAGACTACCTTTCCTGAAAACCCATACGCCAGTCAGGAGACTACCTTTCCTGAAAACCCATACGCCAGTCAGGAGACTACCTTTCCTGAAAACCCATATGCCAGTCAGGAGACTACCTCTACTGAAAACCCATATGCCAGTAAGGAGATTACCTCTACTGAAAACCCATACGCCAGGCGGGAGACTACCTTTACTGAAAACCCATATGCCAGTCAGGAGACTACCTCTTCTGAAAACCCATACGCCAGTTGGGAGACTACCTCTCCTGAAAACCCATATGCCGGTCAGGAGACTACCTCTCCTGAAAACCCATACGCCAGTCGGGAGACTTCCTTTCCTGAAAACCCATATGCCGGTCAGGAGACTACATCTCCTGAAAATCCATATGTCAGTCAGGAGACTACCTCTCCTGAAAATCCATATGCCAGTCAGGAGACTACCTTTCCTGAAAACCCATATGCCAGTCAGGAGACTACCTTTCCTTAAAACCCATATGCCAGTCGGGAGACTACCTCTACTGAAAACCCATACGCCAGTCGGGAGACTACCTCTCCTGAAAACCCATATGCCGGTCAGGAGACTACCTCTCCTGAAAATCCATATGCCAGTCAGGAGACTACATCTCCTGAAAACCCACATGCCAGTCGGGAGACTACCTCTTCTGAAAACCCATATGCGGTCAGGAGACTACCTCTCCTGAAAACCCATATGCCGGTCAGGAGACTACCTCTCCTGAAAATCCATATGCCAGTCAGGAGACTACCTCTTCTGAAAACCCACATGCCAGTCAGGACATTACCTCTCTTGAAAACCCATATGCCAGTCAGGAGACTACCTCTTCTGAAAAACCCATATGCCGGTCAGGAGACTACCTCTCCTGAAAATCCATATGCCAGTCAGGAGACTACCTCTTCTGAAAACCCACATGCCAGTCAGGACATTACCTCTCTTGAAAACCCATATGCCAGTCGGGAGACTACCTCTTCTGAAAACCCATATGCCGGTCAGGAGACTACCTCTTCTGAAAACCCACATGGCAGTCAGGACATTACCTCTCTTGAAAACCCATATGCCAGTCGGGAGACTACCTCTTCTGAAAACCCATATGCCGGTCAGGAGACTACCTCTCCTGAAAACCCATATGCCGGTCAGGAGACTACCTCTCCTGAAAATCCATATGCCAGTCAGGAGACTACCTCTTCTGAAAACCCACATGCCAGTCAGGACATTACCTCTCTTGAAAACCCATATGCCAGTCGGGAGACTACCTCTTCTGAAAACCCATATGCCGGTCAGGAGACTACCTCTCCTGAAAACCCATATGCCGGTCAGGAGACTACCTCTCCTGAAAATCCATATGCCAGTCAGGAGACTACCTCTTCTGAAAACCCATATGCCAGTCAGGAGACTACCTCTCTTGAAAACCCATATGCCAGTCAGGAGACTACCTCTTCTGAAAACCCATATGCCGGTCAGGAGACTACCTCTCCTGAAAATCCATATGCCAGTCAGGAGACTACCTCTTCTGAAAACCCACATGCCAGTCAGGACATTACCTCTCCTGAAAACCCATACGCCAGTCGGGAGACTACCTCTCCTGAAAACCCATATGCCGGTCAGGAGACTACCTCTTCTGAAAACCCATATGCCGGTCAGGAGACTACCTCTCCTGAAAACCCACATGCCAGTCAGGACATTACCTCTCTTGAAAACCCATATGCCAGTCGGGAGACTACCTCTTCTGAAAACCCATATGCCGGTCAGGAGACTACCTCTCCTGAAAACCCATATGCCGGTCAGGAGACTACCTCTCCTGAAAATCCATATGCCAGTCAGGAGACTACCTCTCCTGAAAACCCATATGCCGGTCAGGAGACTACCTCTCCTGAAAATCCATATGCCAGTCAGGAGACTACCTCTTCTGAAAACCCACATGCCAGTCAGGACATTACCTCTCTTGAAAACCCATATGCCAGTCGGGAGACTACCTCTTCTGAAAAAAACCCATATGCCGGTCAGGAGACTACCTCTCCTGAAAACCCATATGCCGGTCAGGAGACTACCTCTCCTGAAAATCCATATGCCAGTCAGGAGACTACCTCTTCTGAAAACCCATATGCCAGTCAGGAGACTACCTCTCTTGAAAACCCATATGCCAGTCAGGAGACTACCTCTTCTGAAAACCCATATGCCGGTCAGGAGACTACCTCTCCTGAAAATCCATATGCCAGTCAGGAGACTACCTCTTCTGAAAACCCACATGCCAGTAAGGACATTACCTCTCCTGAAAACCCATACGCCAGTCGGGAGACTACCTCTCCTGAAAACCCATACGCCAGTCGGGAGACTACCTCTCCTGAAAACCCATATGCCGGTCAGGAGACTACCTTTCCTGACAACCCATACGCCAGTCAGGAGACTACCTTTCCTGAAAATCCATATGCCAGTCGGGAGACTACCTCTTCTGAAAATCCATATGCCAGTCGGGAGACTACCTCTCCCGAAAACCCATACACCAGTCAGGAGACTACCTCTCCTGAAAATGCAAATGCCAGTCGGGAGACTACCTCTCCTGAAAATCCATATGCCAGTCGGGAGACTACCTCTCCTGAAAATCCATATGCCAGTCGGGAGACTACCTCTCCTGAAAACCCATACGCCAGTCTGAGGCTACCTTTCCTGAAAACCCATACGCCAGTCGGGAGACTACCTCTCCTGAAAACCCATATGCCAGTCGGGAGACTACCTCTCCTGAAAATCCATATGTCAGTCAGGAGACTACCTTTCCTGAAAACCCATACGCCAGTCAGGAGACTTCCTCTCCTGAAAATCCATATGTCAGTCAGGAGACTACCTTTCCTGAAAACCCATACGCCAGTCGGGAGACTACCTCTCCTGAAAACCCATATGCCAGTCGGGAGACTACCTCTCCTGAAAACCCATACGCCAGTCAGGAAACTACCTTTCCTGAAAACCCAAATGCCTGTCGGGAGACTACCTCTCCTGAAAATCCATATGCAGTCAGGAGACTACATCTCCTGAAAATCCATATGCCAGTCAGGAGACTACCTTTCCTGAAAACCTATACGCCAGTCAGGAGACTACCTCTCCTGAAAATCCATATGCAGTCAGGAGACTACATCTCCTGAAAATCCATATGCCAGTCAGGAGACTACCTTTCCTGAAAACCCATACGCCAGTCAGGAGACTACCTCTCCTGAAAATCCATATGCCAGTCAGGAGACTACCTTTCCTGAAAACCCATACGCCAGTCTGGAGACTACCTCTCCTGAAAATCCATATGCCAGTCTGGAGACTACATCTCCTGAAAACCCATACGCCAGTCAGGAGACTACCTTTCCTGAAAACCCATACGCCAGGCGGGAGACTACCTTTACTGAAAACCCATACGCCAGTCAGGAGACTTCCTCTCTTGAAAATCCATATGCCAGTCAGGAGACTACATCTCCTGAAAATCCAAATGCCAGTCAGGAGACTACCTCTCCTGAAAACCCATACGCCAGTCAGGAGACTACCTTTCCTGAAAACCCATATGCCAGTCAGGAGACTACCTTTCCTGAAAACCCATATGCCAGTCAGGAGACTACCTTTCCTGAAAATCCAAATGCCAGTCAGGAGACTACCTTTCCTGAAAATCCAAATGCCAGTCAGGAGACTACCTTTCCTGAAAACCCATATGCCAGTCAGAAGACTACCTTTCCTGAAAACCCATATGCCAGTCAGGAGACTACATCTCCTGAAAATCCAAATGCCAGTCAGGAGACTACCTTTCCTGAAAATCCATATGCCAGTCAGGAGACTACCTCTACTGAAAATCAATATGCCAATCAGGAGACTTCCTCTCCTAAAAATCTAAATGCCGTCACTTGTGATTTGATTTTGTGCAGAGAGAGGTCCTTTAAGCCATAGAGGCGCCGTATATTATTTCTATAGCATATTTCATTACAAGCAAAAATACCTGTTCCGTCACGCGGCCAACTATTTTGATCCAATCATTGGAGTGCATTATAGCAAATTATTTCAGTTTGTAACATTTAATTTGGAATATAGAGGCCCTGGATTAGAGACCTGATTCAGCAAATACTGTTTCCATCCCTAACTCTTTTCCACCTGCACACGACTCTTTTTTACTTGAAGCAGACGTCTTCAGAAAAACTTCGTAAACATGTGAAAAACCTTTCAGTTCTCCTGTTGTGATATGTGAATAGATTGACAAAGCAATGTGGCAAAAAGAAAAATTGCTTGTCACAAGTAATTTCTCCATTTGTCACAACGCTTTTTGAAAGTCGTCTGCTTCAAAACGCAATAAATTGGCATTAAGTGGTAATGTGTTAGCCCCATCCCAAACAACAAATTTTGGACTGTCCCAAATTGAAAGAGTTTGCAGACGACATTATAAAATGTGATGAAATTGAAAAATATTCTTCAGATAGAGCATAAAACCTTGTGGGAAAAGGAAAAAATGCTCGTTACGAGCAATTTCTCCTTTCCCCACAAGTTTTTTTTTAAGTCGTCTGCAACAAAGTAGTCAAATGTCGTTATTGTTTGGGAAAAGGTTAAATGAAGTATATGCCAAATACTTCAGTGCTGTATCTAACTATACATTATTTATGAAGATGCATTCATATCCTTCGAAAATTGTGGAGATGAGACATTTTCTTCTTCCCCTGACATCCCATTTTTCTTCAGGAATTTGTTTGCGATATATTAATGGAATGACAGATAAGCCTCTCGCATCAGGTATGTACATGTTGGACAGTCGTCAGATGCTTTGAAAGAATACTGTATAGCAGGGGTCAGGAAATCTCTGAATCCAAATCGGTCCGAGAATCACTTCATACGGCTTCATGAACTTAATGTTTCAGTACAAATCGTGTGTAGTACAGGTGAGGATGTACTCGACACATGGGTAGGTAGGTGAGCTGAGCACCACAATAAGGGAGAAATACTGTTTAACACAATTTAAAACTTAGGTTGTACAAATTGACTTACAGGGAACTCAACTTAACCCTTTACCAAACACAAAATTGTCCACTGTCCCAAATTAAAGAGTTTGCAGATGGCATTTCGAAATGTGACAAAGTCGGAAAGCAGTCTTCTGATAGGGCAGAAAACATTGTGAGAAAAAGAGAAATTGCTCGCTAATTTTCCCACCATGTTTTCAATAGTTGTCTGCAACAAACATGTCAAATGTCGTTATTGTTTGGTAAAGGGTTAAGGTTTATATTTTCCAATTTCTCTATACATAAAATGACTATAAAAAGCTAAAAAAAACATATATAAAGCACTTTACATACAATGACTACATTGACACATCATTTCAAGGTATAAGATGTTGTTATCACCCTTTTGTTTTCATTTTTCATGACTTGTCTCCCCTGAAAACTGATAAAATTGATTGCTCATGTTTTCGACAGTAAAGCTATGGTTTTGTTTTTTGAAATCTTAATCAGAACCATGTAATCAATCTTTCTCAAAATTGAACAGTATTATCATCATGAGTTTTGACAGAAAGATCAGACTTCCCAAAGTAGTATAGGCTTATAGTATAGGCTTCAATGTTAATTGTTGCATTGATTATCTCCTCTAATTGAGGTTATAACCGAAAAGTTTCTCGGTAAAACATTTTCATATGAAGATTTTCAATGCGATAAAGTTGCTTCCATTCAGTATTGAGAATATAATAGAAAACGCACATATTTTTATATAATATATAAGGGCTGGTCAAGGCGGGTAGAACCATCGGCATTCCGTAAGTCAGTCGGGAGACTGCCTCACATGAAAATCCATATCCCTCTCAGGATTTGAACCCACGTGGAGGGGGGCCATGTGATTTCAGGTTCTGTACTCTAACCACTAGGCCACAGAGGCCCCATCAAAGTGATATATAGACACTTGATGGTTTGTCTCGTGAATCGGAAATATTATCGGTCAAGGCGTATAAACACTATCCGGTGAGCCGAAGGCCAATCGGATAATTATTCGAAGCCTATTCCGAAATACCATCCCTACACAAAGACACAAATCATCTACAAGTATTCTGTTTAGCCTGTTAGTGATATGGAATCAAATCAAAAGACAAACAATGAAAATAAAACACGAAAAAAAGGAAACAAAGCGGGAATTAATTAATATTAATGAAAGGTAACAGGTAGAGAAATGTGTCAAATGTCAAAACGTATTTATGACCTCATGATTCGTTACGCGACTGCATGTTATATATGGTTAATGCCGACTATCCCACTGTTATATGGCATCCGGTTATCGGTCTGTATTTCGCATTGCTGACACGTGAAAAAACACAATCTCCATCACTATTGATATCTTTATCAATTCGCTTATGCATTTCAAGTTGTATAATATAGGCTATTATTTTTCTTTCATAAACAGCTTACACTGTATTTATTTTGGGGCAAAAAAAATCAATTCGTCGTTGGCTACCTTTTTTGGAGGGTGGTGACAGGGCAGCACAGAAAGATACTATACCACATGCATTTTTCATGTAGGTCTAGGATTTACAACTCATTTTGACTGGAACCATATTTTCTTTTCCAATATGGAAAAACTGTCTTCAATTATTGACTGTGAGACAATTACCGCAATATAACACATGTATACTCCGAAATGAAACAAATATGCACGCACATCAAATATTAATTGAAACGATTGGCACATGCAGCTCTGTGTTTTATGCGTATACTAATGAAAGAAATTGACTTCAATAGAACTGGTCATACTAGGTGTTTAGTTGACTTTGTGTTAGCTCACATAACGTTAAAGTGTCACCACAACGACTCCAAAACTAGAGCTCAGCTGACATATGTGGCATACAGATTATTGGCACATTTATCTTTACATGTTTTGAAGGGTGTTCTTCGAAAAGACTCATCGGTCATAAGCAGGGAATCAGGAAATCTCCAAATCTCAATCCATCCCAGATACGTTCTTCCCACCGTTACTTCTTCGCTACCCCCGCTGTAAAAAAAGACATCTTCTCTGTGTCCTTCCTTCTCTAAACCATAAATTGCGCTAAGATGAAAATATCATATGAACATTGAATTTGACATCACATAAAATACATTTTAAATGTTTTTTTTTTTCTGAATTTTTAACTTTCAAGAACTATTGTAGAAAAAGCCGACCAATTTCAAACATAAACAGGATGATCTGTTCGTTGTTGATCATTTTCAAAAAAACGACCTGAATCTTCAAGCCTCACATTTATAATGAAGTGTTCAATGTTAAAAGAACGCGTTTCAATCGGCGAGGGAAGCAAATTCTTCATAGGACACCATGCTTTACAAATAAATACTCCTTGATGTCTTGCAAACTACCATGTGCCATTAAAAATGGACCAAATATTGTTAAAATAATCGGTTCTCGTGAAACAAACATGTAATTTGTAATTCTCAATCAAGCGTGCCGATTAGTTTCCATAATCAAACCCCTAAGATATTGTTTTACACGGGAATTAACGGATTAATTTTTGGATAACAGAGAAACATGTACTGTTAAGTGTGTAGAATTCCATACCTGTTTGTGGTATCCGGACAGATTTTTACATAAAATCGCCAGTTGCAGTCGGTCCAACACAACCAAAATCCGTCGACAACCGGCATTTTCCTGATCCCTGGCCATTAGTGAAAAATAAAACAAGACTACCTTTCTCAAGTAGATACCTGCTTATTTCGAGGAATCGATGCAATGTAACAGTAAGTCCAGGCCAAAAGTGAAAATAGTCCATTTGTTGACCGCTAGATCTGTAGTGTTTGATTTCCTTTGATGTTATTGTCAACCAATTGAACTGGATTGTTTATAAATTTGAATTAAATCTAAACATGAACGTTTTGTTTCCTAAGCATTGGCACCAGGATGAACTAGAAAGGTGTTTTCATGTAATGAAGAGCTCAGATATAGTAACTCCTAAATTCAAGCGTCGATTTAGATTACGCCGTTCGCCAAAACGCTGACGTCGCGTCACTCGTGTCATATTTCTCTGCTTACCTGACGTCTTTGGACGCTTATAGGAATCGAAATTTTTGACGCATGGTGAGTTTTATATCATTTTAACAAAGGAAAATCGAACTAAAATAATCGCTGAGAAAACGAAAATCGAAAATGTTGACCATAAGGTGGGTTTTCTCCCGTCGCTCCCCATATATATATATGTATATATATGACATCACAATAGGTGTCACAATATTAATTTTTCAATGTGACATCAAAAAAAGTGTCACAATCTTTGTTGTTTAATAAAAGACATGAATATATGTGACATCACAATGTGTGCAACAATCTTAATTGTCCAATAGAAGACATGCATCTATACGTGACATCAAAAAAGTGTCAAAATCTTTATTGTCTTATTAAAGGCACATATCTCTATGTCACATTGAAATTTGTGTCACAATCTTTATTGGTCATTGGAAGGCATACATTTCTATATATGACATCACATGTAGGTGTTATAATCTTTATTGTTCGATGGGAGGTACTCATCTATGTATGACATCACACTTTCCCTTGTTAAATGGGAGATAAACATCTGTTTGTTGAATCACAATATGTGTCACAACATTCACTGTTCAATAGGAGACAACCTTCGTTAGGTATATGGCAACACCATAAGTATCATACATCTATTAATCACACAACAATTCAAGGGTTCAGTGCAATACTATAGCCAGTGTTTCATGTTTATGAAGCACTAACTATAGTATTGCATTTAACCCTCGAATTACTGTCACACTTTTTAATTTTCAATAGGACGGACACGTCTGTAGATCACAGTAGCATTTTTGTCACAGTCTTCATTCTCTAGGTATGTATCCAGCAAACACAATATGTGAATTTTCGCAGCATTCAAGTAGGGTATGGTTCGCAGTGACATCACGAAACATCTGAATGCTTCTTCTATTTTGTGGTTCTCCATATAAAGCCAACCAAGTATGTTGTAAGCTGTTTCTCTATGTCCGAGATTTCTGTCCGTTTATTGCGAACTCAATATTACCAAAATCAGCCTGCATTAAACCCTCTACCACGCCAAACATTGAGCCTACTATGAAGCTCAAGAGATACATTTCTATCTTGGAATCTACAAAGACCCAAGGGTATAAATCCATTTGATACTCTGATTCTTTATTTTCAAGAGTATCTGGTGTATACATATTGCGATAAAATCCATACCTAAGGGCCTTCGGCACAATGGTTATCTGACAAGGAAGGAAGACCATGCATGTACATGTGCATAAACGAATAAATTCTTCATATGACATTTCCTTTTCTTGTATCAGTCGGACAGTCGGATCCTCTATAACTATTGGCTTTGGATGGCAGCCACACATAGACATAAGATACGGAGGCTTCCCATCTGTCTTAGTCTGAGTCTTAGTCTAATCTCCAAACACCCCAATACATGTAATTGGATACACTGCATGGTCTTATTAGCGTTCATAACCATCATTCAATGCACAATTCCGCATGTTAAACAGTTGCAATTTGATTCTTGAAGTGTATCCCAGTCATACTCTGTTACCAACTTCATGATCCTTTCTTTGTCCTCTATCATTGAAACACTTGTTACAATACATTGCGCAATCTGTAAGCGAATGAAAGCAGTGATGTCACCCAATGCATTTTTAACATCTTCAACTGTGTGATCATTGTCCTCATCAATTGTATTGATATGTTTGAGGAGGCGATTTAATGATGTTATCGTATCCAATGCTCTTTCCTCACTAAAAGTGTTAACGAGGCAGAACATTATCTTACACCTTGACATAAAGGAATTTGTATACGGTTTTATTTCAGCCCCAATTATTGTCGAATTCAACTCTCCCGTTGACGAAGTAAGGTTTCCGCGCAATTATTTGCTTATATTGTCGCACCTTAATGACCACACAAAGTCAGAGCCTCCGTTTAATAATTCCACCAATACTTTTGTTGTATGTTTAATTGTTTGCCTGTCCAGTCTGTCAAACATATTCTCCTCTTGAATGAAGTAGTTTGGACAATTCCTGGCATTGAGCCACTGGAGCAATTGTTTGAGACAGAGCCGTGTACATCCTATGAGATGTTCTGGCTCCCATAAAGATGCTGGAGTGTTTACAATGGTGAAAAGAAGGGCGGTTTTGCATTGATATGAAGAGACAGAATTGCCAATACTAGGCTCTATGACGTCTTTCTTTAACACCCTCAGCAAAACATAACAATTGAACTGTGATGGATTTAAGCTAGCCATCAACTCCCTCTCTTGTAAAGTAAATGAAAGATACCTGTCCTTACTCAATAGGTGCCCGACACCAAAATAGAAGCAACCCCTACTTTTCATTTTTTCTATCAAATCTTTTGGGAGCCATCCATGTGATCGTCGTCTATTAATCCAAGCTCGAGCAAACGCATGAATTGTTCTGCATCTGAACGCAATGGCATCATCTCTCGAAGCAACATCCATTGTTCCCAATTTGGTGTCTGCAGGTTCGTTTCTCTCAAGATTGTTGTCTTTAATCCCAACACGCGAAATATGTTTTCAAGTAATTCTGCTAAAATTTTCTGCTTCCTCGTAGGGCCGAGGCCATCAAATACTGATGGTCTGTGGAACGCAGATGACAACGGGCTGTAACCTCACATAAGCATGCCTTGTATCACTATCCCTTACACAAACGAAACACTGTCCATCAGCCGGATCAGTTTCGGGGATTTCTACTACTTCAAATAGGAAACATTCGATGATATCGAGGTCCGACATCAAACCCAATGTCGTCGTTCCCTAGTAGCTACTTCCACATATAAAACAGTTATGGGGTTGCTCACTAGTAATGAATAGTTCCACATTCAAGCATTTTTCTTCTTTGGTGGCTTCTTTGCGAGTAATGTGTCGTATTCTTTCGGAAGCACCCACTGCACCAAGAATATTGAACAGAGAAGTTGACAGATCTTTGTTTGTGTCTTTGTCAGCTGTCTTATCTGAAGTAAAGATAAAAGATAATGAAACAATTCACAAATTAGGACATGAATTTTAATTCTTACTTTCGTGTCTTCCAGGAGGTCCCCTCATTTTTTTTAGTCCTTAATCAAACCCAACGACCTTGAAAAGACACAGCCACATCCGATCAGAGAGAAATACTGTCGTCCACTGATCCGTTAGCTGTCTAATTTTTAAACCGCGTGTCCTCGATAACAACGAGTTATGTTCCCAAATTTAATAGATGTTCGCGAATGTTACATTCTTGTATGTATATGAGAGATATTATCATAATTGAATGTTTAAGTATAACTTGAAATAACCCATTTCGCTTATATGAAAACAAATATCAGAAAGTGGCAAAATTTAAATCAACAGCAGCCGACAGAAGGTTTTTATAACCATATTGTCTATAAACCATTGCGAATAGGGGAGAAAGTGAATGTCACGAGCACCTTTTCCATTAATAACCGTGGTTTCTCAACATGTGTGTACCTAAAGGCAAGGTATTGTAAAGCAAAGCATATACATTCTAGTTCGAAATTTGTCTAGATTTCTGGTCTCCAAGGCTATTGCTATATTGACTGACGCCTGATTCAAGATGTGAGGCGTTTCAATAATTGTGCATAGTCAGAATTTGAGAGAAATTAACTTAATTGATCCCTTTTTTGAAGGTACTCAATAAAACGATTTTGTGACTTATAAATGACACAACAGTAACTGGTTTAACCCATTACCAAACAATAACGACATTTAACCACTTTGATTCAGAGGACTCGGTTTTCCCACAAAGTTTTCTACCCTATCAGAAGATTATTTTCCAATTTCATCACATTTTAAAATGTCGCCTGCAAACTCTTTCAAATTGGAACAGTCGAAAATTTGGTGTTTGAGAAAGGGTTAAGGAAGGAATGGTATAAGTTATGATCATTGAAAATGCTTTTATAATCAGGAACGCTGAATTGAAATGAATTTACCATTTGTTGTCACAACTCCAGTTACGTCATACTCTACTAGCTCAAGAGCAAGCAGGGATGAGGCAGCGTAACCCAAATCATTATTGGGCTCGTGTCGGGTCAAACTGATGTCTGTTTGTAAAGCACGGACCGTCAAAAGTCACCTGCTTCTGATACCCAAGTCTTACTGAGGAGACGTAGTCTGTCTCTGTTGGATCATTGCTTACTAGACCTTTTGTGAATAAAAAGGCAAAGAAGAAAGAATTCTCAGCACCACTTGAGATAAGCTGTCTACTTTTCTAGATAAATACATTCTTTTATTTATCTTTTTCTTCTCTATACCCAAATACTTATCAGATCTTCGGTCAAGCTCAAAATGTTCCTCTTCATGCTCTTTTGACTTGCCTTGTTATTTTTAAGTGCTATCTGAAAACTATGGAGGTAACTAAAGGTTGTTATATATTTTACATATCCAAACCCTATGTTACTGCCCCCTCGAAAGTTGCAGTGGTGTATTGGTTTTATCCTGGAGAATCTCCCCTGTGAACTGTTTTTGAGTATCTAAGTGAAAATCGTGCGATTTTGCATATATGTTGAGGTTTAGGGCAGTGCATAATTCAAACCATGTCAATAAATTTGATAGGTTTTTATCCAATTACTTTTATCTAATCTTTTCATTTTTGAAATTGATATTATGCGTGTGTGTACGTGCATATCGCTGGCTACGTCCCTGAGAGCACTCGAAAATTACGCAATTCAAATAGGGGGGATATTTTCATATAGGTGCAATATAAGCAAAGGACTTTTTAGCTTTTTATTTCATGAAAAAGTCATAAAATTAAAACGCACAACATTGCATCTACATGAAAAATTTGTTTTACCTTCATTCATATAGTGTGGCAATGCACAGCGGTATCTTACTGGACCTGCATCAAGATTAACCCTTATTGTGCTGGAACTACCTTCCTGTTTATGCAAACAGGTTAGATCAAGGTCAGCCGCCAAGTAAATTGGCGGCTGGCTTGTGAACTAACCTGTTTGCTACCCAGGATGTCTTTCCTCATCAAACTTAAGCAGCTAGTCAAGGCTTTTGAAAGAAGACAACAAATAAAATTATATCATTCTTTAGAAAAGTATCCAGCATTCTAAGGGTTTAATGGTTTGTGGCATACACCAATTTTCAAAAGCTGGATATATCTCATATATTGTGGCGATATGCGGGGTTTATTGTTTCAGGGGAGATAACTTGTGTCTCTAGTAATGTTTTCTTAGCCTGGTAGAGCCTGGCCCGGAGTCTAAATACACAGATATACTCTATGTTTGCAACCTATCATTAAATAGATCTAACGGACCAATTAGTATTACCCGGACAAGTCCATTTATAAAGCAAATTATTACACAAAAGCTTCTAAATTTCATTAAACCTGTCTTTTATGGGGCGGGAGGGTGTTTCCCACACAAAGACCCACAGTGTTAAAATAGCCCTGCTATGATTAATTTCGAGAAAACAATATGAAAGCCATCTCAATCGTGGTTGCTGTTTGTTTGTATCTTATGAGCATTCCACCCACATTGTAGCGCACAGTGCACCTATACATGCTAATGGTGTGTTTTTTCGGCGTTGCACAGTATTCTTGTCAAGCAAAATCATTGTTAACCCTTTCCCAAACGCCAAATTTTCAACTGTCCCAAAATGGGAGAATTTGCGGACGACATTTTAAAATGTGATGAAATTGGAAAATAATCTTCTGATATGGCAGAAATCATTGTGGGAAAAGGAGAAATTGCTCGTCACGAGCAATTTCTCCTTTTCCCATAATGTTTTCAAGAGCTCTCTATAACAAAGTGGTTGAATGTCGTTTTTGTTTGGTAATGGGTTAAGTGACCATAGATGGACGAATCCTGGCACTCTGATTGACCTCATCAAACATTCGAACGATCATTGGCGGGTGTGTAACTCGAAATTAATGGGATAGAAAAGTTCGATATTGTGTTGAATTATAAACCATTGCGTCGTACTGTATAGCGTTTCGTTGTATAACCATTGTATTTAATTGTATTGTGTTATATGATATTGTATCTAATTAAGTTGAATTGAAAAGCAGCATACGATATTTCTTTAAGTTTCAAGGTAGGAAGTGCTATTTGCTTTTCTTGTATTATAAAACACTGAATTGTATTTCGTTGTATTTTGTTTAGCGTATTGTGGCATTGTTTTGTTTAAGAGTTACATAA